>JANTPZ010012300.1:0-10222 GCA_025593235.1 Vachellia pachyceras | reverse complement strand
AGCCATACAATATCTTTGATGAGACAAGCTAGTGTTATCCTAATATGATCATAATTTTTATAGTGCTTCTGAATCTCTTAACCCCACGAGTGAAGAACGAAAGCTAACCAGATGAGGGCCTAACCACTATTCTCTGATCCGTAAACAACATGAAGAAGCTTCCTTTTGAATTATTGGGTTAAGTATATCCAAATATCTAGAAGTGGGACTTTTAAGCAACATTGTGTTTTGAGGTACAAGTTGGCCAATTGAATGATATATTTCCACAGGCACCTGCTCCCCCCCCCCCTTCTATATGTTTTTTTTATATATGTGGATAAAATGCTACTTTTCAATTTTTAATCTAAGTTGGATTTTTTTTTTTTTGACATATTACTCTATATCTTTTTTCCTGGTCTCTATTTTTTCTCATTCATATTTTGTTTGGAAAGATATAAATGTCATTGATTTAAACTCCATATTTTCTATCATTAATTTTCTTTGTAACACCAGGGATTTTTCATCTTACCTTGTACCTTTTGGTTTCTAACCTTATTTCATTTAATCTCTTTCTTGTTAATCAGCTGCACTTGATCGAGGAACGAATTTGCTGCTAAGATGGTTGAGGTTCTCTTTGATGATATATTTAGGGTGGAGCAATTGAATCCTCCAGAAGGCAAAAAATCATTTGATAAAGGTATGTCTTTTTTGGGTTCCCATTATTTTTATGCATAAGTTTATTTTGTTGTCTCTATAATATTTAGTTTTCTATGTGCTTGCACAATGATTATTATGCTCGCTTATTCAACATTCCTTTTCATGCTTACACTATTTCCCTCTTACAAAAATTGGAATTGAAAGGCAATCTGATTTGATTTCATTCCAAACATGTTTGTGCGCCTCATGATTCCATTCGCTCAAGACCCATTCTCATTCCTATAAAAATCTTTCTGGCATGCTAAACAGGACCTCAACAGTTTAGAACTAAATGATGGAAGTAAACGCTGTTGCCACATCTAGGGGATAGGATTAACTTTTTTATACTCTTTTTGCTTAATTCTTAGGGGTCCCTGGCCGCCCAGGGGGGTCCCCTTGAGGATTTTCAAAGGGATTGGAAGACAGAGACCGGGTTGTTTTGCTTTGTTTTACTTTAGGGAGAATCTCTTGTCCTCTGTCTTCATGCTTTTCTATATTATTTTGTGACCAATGGATGCTAAGTCAATCTAATAGAAGAACAAACTCAAGCCATAAATTTTATAAGCTTTGGCTTTTAAAAAAAAAACAGTCGAAGAGGCAAGAAGATACACAGTTAAAGACAAGGATTTAGCTTATTAATTGAAAAAATAACTACAAATCAGTCCGCTTCCTCTTGAAAGCTGGCTTCTGCGATGGCCTAGGCCCTTTAGGCCCCATGTAGCTTTCTAGGCGGTTTTCACTCTTTTACTCATGAATGCTCCTTTGGGAGCTAAACCATTGAGAATTAGTAAGGTTCAGTGGACCAATAATAGCGGACTTGTTATCAAATGGTGGCCACAAAACTCTAAGTTGTGACAATTTATCACATACTTCAATTAACTAGCGATTTGCTATATGACAATGACTTCATACTTCAGCCACGTGGTCAAACAATGATGAGTTTAACCAACTAATAACTTGAATTAACTTGGTTTCTTTGATTTTCTCCTCTACGGGAAACCAACAGTGTGAGAATCAACCAGTGAATTGACGAATCAGCACACCAAAAATTCTTGATAGAATATCATGACCCATACTTTTTTGAGCATGGGAAGGATATTAAGAAGGTTGATCTACATGTTCTTTGTTGCTCTGGGCCTTTGGTGAGATCATCAATGTTGTGCATGTTCACATGAGTTGTCACATGGGACAGATGCATATGCTTAGTGGTGGTCCATTTGGAGGTATCTGGGTACATGTTGACAGGGATTTTTCAGTTGAATGGCCTCTGTTTCAAAGGACATAATAGACAAATTTTTGGGTTGCCAAAAAAGTAGTCTGATAAACTTGTCATTAGGGGTTTTCAGATGTGATCTTCTAGCAGTCTACTTCATGTTGTTGGTTGTGATATTTGAACCTGTTTCAGAATCGAATACAGATATAACTGTTTTTTGTTTGATTTTTCTGTTTTTTGTAATTATATTTACACATTTGGTAGAAATATAAGTTCCTCCAACAGAAAAGGCATTATTATGTTGCATTCAAGTACTTGTGCATCTCATGATTTACCTCTTGGGTTTGAAGGACCACATTTTTAGAACCAAAGGATGTCATAATGACATGTCATCCTTACCCATCTGTTTTAGACATAGGCCGAAGAATATGATGATAGCCTAACCCTTGAATCCCTTTCTCATTTTTGTTGAGGAAGGAGATTTTCTGGATAGCAAATCTTGAATATACTAACAATAAACACCTCTTCCTGCACCGTGACAAATCTTGAGCTACACCTAAGTTCACTACTTATTGTCCTTCCAATTCTTAGCTACCGGTGGAAAACCCTTTCCTAACACATTTCTTGGTGTCGAAGTATTTACAGCAAATATTGCTATTTTAATTGCCAGCAGCAGTAAATAACTGACCCACTATTTGTACAGTGTCTTGCTGACTGAGTACATGTTATTATCTCAAGTTTGACTTAGATTTTGGTTTTGGAAATTGGGGATTGTGGGTTTCAAGGTGCATTATTGCTGTCTCACTTTCATGTTCATGTTCCAATATTAACCTGGTTCTGTAAGAAAGGAAAAGATTACATCAGTCACGTAGGGGCTGTAAAAGCTCCATTTTTCATGTCTGTAACTTGATTGACAGAATTGATGGATTTCATTTAGATGTGACAATTTACGATAAGGTCATTGGAAGCACCAACAAGGAGGGTGAATCAACTAGTGTGAAGTCTTCTGAGAAAGGGTAGAGGAAGATCGAAACTTACTCTCAAGGAGGTTATATAGAGAGATCTTTTGGTTAATAATCTATTCAAGGATATGGTTTATGATAAAGTGCAATTGCATCTTTTGATCAATGTAGCCGACCCCACTTAGTTGGACTAGGCTATATTGTTGTTATTGGTTACATGTGACAATTTATTATATGGGGGCAATTGGGAATAAAATAACTTAAAGAGACCAAATCAAATAATCAAACAGATGATGCATGGAGCAAATATACCACTTGAACCAAAATAAAGAAGTTACCAAGGAAGCTTGTCTAAATAATTGGTCCAAACCAAGATTCTGTTGATGCACTTTCTGATAGTATCTTACTCGAAACACAAACTTCATACTTTCGAATTCGATATTGTTCTTATACTTCCATGTGTTTTACCTTTTTCAGTTACACGCATTGAAGCAAAAAGTGAAAGGTTTGATATGTTTATGCACCTAGACATCAATTCCGAAATATATCCTTTACAAGTAGGTCAAAAGTTTGCTCTTTTACTGGTGCCAACACTTAACCCAGATGGAGCGGCAGACACTGGCTATTATAATCCGGTATTTTATCTCATATTTTACAGTCTCTGCATTTTACCTTTGAAAACTATTGTACGCATAGTTATTGATCTTTTGTACAGACTTTAACCAAAGTTTCTTGTCTTTTTTATGTTAGTTATTTTGTATTTTCCTTATTTGTTTTAAACTTGATAAGAACTTTGTTCATTCATGATCATGAAAGTAGATTCTGTTTGTATTATTTGTTTTACCTTTGAAAACTATTTTACACGTAGTTATTGATATTTTGTACAGACTTTAACCAAAGTTTCTTGTCTTTTTTATGTTAGTTATTTTGTATTTTCCTTATTTGTTTTAAACTTTATAAGAACTTGCTTCATTCATGATCATGAAAGTAGATTCTGTGTGTATTATTGGGAAGAAACATTTAACCTTTATGTTTTCAACATGCCTGGCAGTCTGTTTCATTTAGGAAGTTCAGATCTTTAGTATGCATGCCACTAATGATTTTTGGATAATTTAGTGGCAAGATATGGTGAATATTCCTCAAACCATGGCTTGAATTTAATAGGCTGTTACTAAATTGATGACATCTGATATGTGAGGATTCAAAAGAATACTGGGTTATATAATGCATTTCTCATGGGATCAAGAATTACTATATTGAATGGTTGATTAGACTGAGAAGTAACATGAATTTTTTATATAGAGATAATGTGTTTTTACCTGTGTCTATGATACAGGGAATAGGTGAAATAGGATTAAAGGCCCAAAATAAATCCTTCTACCTTCTCTCTCAAGCAAGTATCTCATTTGATAGAGGATAGAAGCCCAGGAGTATCTCCAGAATTAAGGAACAATATTCATTCATTCATCCTACTTTGCTTACATATGGCTGGAGGGAAGTGGAAACTAACTACTAACTGACTCTCCTAATTTGACGGACGTGGACGCCTAAGTGACTCTAGTAGATAGATGCATGACTCCACTAATTACAGATCTAACAACAATTCAACAAAATGACTCAAGACTCAGCCCATAACTGCTCCCCACTTTTTGCGTCTCTGTTGTTTAGGATCTTATCAGTCTAATATCGTGTTCTTAATTTTTCTCTCCTTATGTATGTCTTAGATATTTTTTTCCCATTGCTTGCCAAATCTCTAATGCTGAATTTGCCTAACATAGTTTTCTATCACTTTTCAGGGAAATCGAGAGTCACTGGCTGACAAGTTTGAATATGTTATGTATGGGAAGCTGTATAGAATTTCAGAAGGTTCCGGACGGGACAAAGCGTATGTAACCATAGTTTCAGAATATTAATTTATTGTCAGTTCTGGGTGTCAGATTTTGAAAAATGGTATTGCCGTGAGGCCTGTTGTGCTGATTTAGCTATTTAGAGGCTTGATACTAGGCAATTAGGCACCTCAGTCCTTTCAATCAAATTGCAGATATGATATCTATTTGTATAACCACATATTTAACAAATCTGAGTCAAATGGTTTACGAATGGTGCCAATTTGGCCTCCATCAGCCTCAGTTCATTTGTCTTTTATTATTCAACCCTTTTATTTTAATTTTCTTAAAACGAGTAGAAAGTGCTCCTTGGGTTATGGGATTTTAAAATTATATCCACACCCCAAGATTTAAAAAGTAGCTGGAGTTAGTGCTGTTCTTAGATATGGTACTGGCTCCCACAAGATTTGATGGGTAAAAGTATATGGTAGATAGATATAGATTATCTCTATCTATCTTACTTTTCATAGAAGTTATAGTTATCCTTTTGTTTTCCTTTCCTAAATTTTCGGTTTAGGAGTATGTTATAGCAATCTTTAAGCCTTAATGATGATCATTTAATTATTTAAAGGTGATAATGTACCTCAGGCAATGTAACTTAACTTGGTTTTCTAATTTGGTTGCAGGGAGATTAATATATCTTTTAGTGGGCTTCTAATGATGTTGGTGGGTGACCCTTCTCATTGCAACAAGTTTGAGCTGGATCAGAGACTGTATCTTCTAATTAGGAAAGTGTGAAAATGTTCGAATGTCCTGTGAGGAGGGTATGAAGCCCTCATTACTTGTTGGCAAGCTATGACTTCTTACTCACGTGGAGAAACTTGGGACATAGTAATCTTGATGGCTTTGAGTGACCTGTTTATTGTCATGTAATAAAGTGGGACCCCCAATATCTGGAGACTTGTATGCTTTTAAATGATTTAAACTAATTTAAACCAAGTTAATTGGCTGGACACTGATTTTCTGGGAAGCTCACATTTGACTGAGTTGATAGATTTTGATGGGAATAGATATGACTATTGATAATAGAGAAATGGGAGTTTTATAGTTGAAAACCATGTATGCTAATGCTATGATATGGAGATAACTTCAACATTCCTTCAAGATTTGATGCTTCAAAAATATTTATCCATGAGTATTGTTTATTGAAGAGCTAGTAAAATAACGCTTGAGTACGTTTTATTTTTCATTTCACTGAGAACGGGGAACAAGCACACTTTAGCGCAGTACAAAAAGAGAAAAAAAAATTATCTTCTCAGATCTTATGTGCACTATGGCACATCCTTGAAAATGACATTAGTCATGCTTTATTTGTTTTTTAAATTAGTGGAGTAAGCACTAATGGGTTTAGATTGCAGGTGTAATTGAATTAACAATTTTGAGTCAATGGTTCAAGAGTCAATAGATCATATTGGGGTTAACTCGCTGTTAAACCAATAATAATTAAAATAATAGAATGTAATTATAATGTGTAAATATATTGATATTTTATTATCAAAAATTGTTAAATTTTATTTAACATCAATAAAGGTAATGTTAAGCTAAAAAATAATTTCACAATCAATTTTTCTTCCTCTTTCTTTTTTTTTTTCTTTAATCAGTTTTGCTTTGCATTTTCTTTTATGCCATATGCCTTGCCTTGGTTTGCATTGTGAACATTTATTATTCACCAGCCACCATCACGTCACATGCTTGCTTTTCACCTTTTCGTCTGTTTCATTTTCAAAATTTCCTCTATCTTTTCAACTTCATCTCCCTCTGTCCCAAGTTTCTTATCAGTCCAAAGTGGAAGTTATCCGGTGGCAACCTTCATTTTCATCTCAAAGCTCAACATGTTCTAAAATTTTTCATCAAAAATCAAGCTTGAAATGGGAGGATGCAAGTCGGCCTAAAGGTGGGAAAAAAGATTTGAAGCTGTCCAGATGCTTTTTAACATTTTCTTTTCCCTTCTTCCCCTCATCTTGATCCTCCTCTAATTTTTTAGATCTGTTGAAGAATAAGAAGTGTTGAATCGGACAACCCAGCCAAACCACCGGTTAGCCAAGTTACAATCGGTTCATAGTGGTTTGTTCGAGTCCCATCGAGTTGGCCCTTTCTCGGTTCAAGTTGTAAACTAGACGAGAAAACTAGCCGGTTGACTGGTTTTCGGCCTGAACCTACCAATGTGGTTCGGTTTTTGGAACATTATTGTAGAAGAGTTTATATGCCACAAGATCACAAGGTAATTGACAATAATCTCAAACTTAACTAAATGATTTTAAGTATTAATAATTGTATAAAAAATTGAAAGATTGAGTGTATCCCATATTTTAGCATATTATTTCGATCATTTTAGGGTCTGTTTGAGATGGTATTGGAGAAACTTGTTCACGCAAACCAAAATGAAATTCCCCTCACATATTTCATAAATTGTAAATTATGTTGGAAAAGTAGTTTCGACTACTAATCCAAATAAGTAAGGTTAAAAAAAACCAAACTAGTCACAGCAATGATTCAAGGGTTAATGAGTGATATCAGTTGATTCAGGATCAGACGTATTAAAATAATAAAATTCAATTGATATTAATAAAATTTAATAGATTACATTTTATTTTATAATCCATTTCATATTTTATAAAATTGTATGGTCAAATATTTTTACATTAATGGTTAAATTTTCCATTTAATATTTTCATATACATGGTTATTAAATATGATTTTATTTTTAAGCATATTGTTTCATTTTAAATATGAAACTATTAATTGTATTTTATTATATTTACATAGATGCTTAGTACATTAGCTAGGCATTAGATGTGAGGCCTGATGAATTCAAGTAGATTGGAAAGCGTGGAGTGCAGAAAGTTCACATGCCCCACTCATCAGTGTGCCCGTTTGGGAACACAATAGAAAAACATTTTTACGCAAACAAATGTAAATATATAAAGGATATTTTCTCGTTTTGCGACTGTTAAACGTGTATTTGATTTTTCCAAACGCTCCAACAAATAAGTCCAATATCTCTCAACCCCCAAGGTCAATAACTTGAGAACTTCTCCATTTGAATTAAAATTTAATTGCCTATTCTTTGCTTTTCATCTCCTGATAAATGTTTCCCTCGTCCTCTGGAAAATATTTGCTTCTTACTCAGCCCTCACCATGGAAAATTCAAAAACAATGCTCTCATGGCTGAATTGCTCATGTCAACAAGAAAAGATGGGAAGAAGCTTGGTTTAAGAGAGGCAACATGCATATGCTAGCAAGTGATAGGTGAGGGATTCGATTTCCTCCATCATTTCGTATCTCATTCTTCATTTTCTTTTCCCATCTGCCATTTTCTTTCCGGTGTATAGTTTACCTACTTCCTCTTCTCCATCTTCTTTCACCATATGTTTTTTCACAAAAAAAAATGCAACGGGCTAACCCATCAACTCATTGGATTGATCGAGCTAATCTCGAGTCACATTGGGGTTACTTCAGATTGTTCTAGTTTGTAAGATTCCGATCAGACACTTTCCCGAACATACCATGTGTCTGGGGTTGTCCATTTTCACACTAACCCGACCGGTTTGATCCAAATTTTTATATTACGCAAATAGGCATTTAAAGGATTTTTGTCAGAATTATAGAGCATTGTTGCATATTATTCAATGGTTAATTGTAATTAATGAATGATTGCTTGAAATTAATGTTTAAAAGGCTATTTTTGTAACGATTTTGCCATTACTCTTTCATTGGATTCAATTTATTGGAACTTTAATTTTAATGCTCCACTATTATAAATACATTACAAAAGTGAATATCCATAGATTCTTGATTTCTTAAGCCATAAAACTATACATGAATTGTTGCTGAGAAACTAAATAGGTATTCAATGTACAAAGTGTCACAATGTATATTCATTCATATTAATTGAATTATTCTTTGCTCATGACCCTTGGAGGTCATACTTGGAGGCATATAAATAGGGTTTTGTATATAACAAACAACACATCCATTAAAGGCAAATAAAATTCCTCTCAAACTCTCTCATTTCTCTCAAAGTTTCTCTTCGCCTGTTTACCTTTAATTTACAATACGAGTTTATTGGATTCTGCACGTTTTTTTTTCCCGCCCCGGTTCATTGGAGCTTCACTCCGACTAGTCCGAACCCGATCCGACAAAAAGTAATGTGGGCCCAAAAAATTGAAAGCCTAGTTACTTTCATGTTTGCTGCGGCGAACATATTATATATTGGAGTATTAGACACAGTTTCGGGGATTTTTAACTGTAAAAACGGCTACCCAATTTAGTAAATCACTCGCGAAGAAAGTTAGTAATTCCCAAAATTGTTGAATCTACTTTTTCAACATAGGACATTGAGTTTGAGCAATAAAAATAAAAAAACAAAGTTACAGAAAACCGCACCGGACAAGATAGTAGTGGGTTAATGATCACTGGATCGGACCAATGTCAAACTGAGGGTTAAAGCAAGAGAAATAAAAAATTAAAAAAATAAATCTCATCATACATTGACACAATCAAACTATCCAAAATTGAAAATTCTAAAAATTAAGTAGTAAATTCTACTATTAACAAAGTAACAATTACTAAACCAATCATATACTAATAGCTTATCTATTATTTAATATTATTTACAATTTTAAAATATTCATTCTAACAAAATATCAAATATATATGGTAATGAATTCTTTTTTTATTTTTCAACTTTTAAATTTGAAATTTTAAAATAATTCATCCTTTTTAAAAAATTAATTAAAAAGAAAATGAATAGATGAAGACGCGACAGTTGATGTATGTGGAGAAGGTTTTTTTTTAATTTTTTTACCTTTCAAATTTTAAAAAATCATTATTTTACTTTTTTTTAAAAATATAAAAGTTTGAAAAAAAAAAGTAACTTGATTGACCCACCAAATCCAACTCATCAACCAGATTTACATAACCCGAGGTTAAAACGCAACTTGAACCGGATTAAAGGTTGAATCGTCGGTTTTCACATTAACTCAATTGAATCGGTCCGAGTTTCTATATCATGGAAAAAAATTCCACAAGCTGCGGGGGCAACACAAGGGTGCATTAACGGGAATAAAAGGTGGATGAATTGAGTTTCGATTTGAATTTTGGAGTGTCTAGAATGCCTCCCCTTGGATTTCCTAACTTTTCAAGTGCTTTTGCCTCTTTCGATTTGTCTTTAAATTCTGTATAAAATTTATGACATTTTATATATTATGAAAAAAAATGGTGCATTTTTTAAATCTTTATGATTTTTACATTAAAATTACCCTAAAATTGTATAGCTTCTATTCAACTTTACAGTATTTTCCTTTTAAAAAATCATTAAAATATTGAAAGATGCCCATATTTTACTCATAATATATTAAAATATTACTCATTTTACAAAGAATGTGACGATGAAAAGAAACAAGAAAAAGATTCAGAACACTGAAAAAAATCCAAAGGGCAAGGCACATTAAACACCCCAAATCTTTTGAATCTTACCAAAAAAA
>JANTPZ010012296.1:0-12011 GCA_025593235.1 Vachellia pachyceras | reverse complement strand
AGAGGTTGTAAATGACAAACAACCTCTAACAACCTCAGCAGCCTTCATTTACAACCTCAGCAGCCTTCATTTACTACCCGAGCAACTATTCCTGATACCATTTTGTAATTTTGTGAATCTTTGGGACCATTTTGTATTAAAGGGGAATATTTGGGACCATTTTGTAAATAAGCCTCCTCCTTGAAATTTCATGGTAATTCACCCAAAAAAGAATGAGACACCCTCAGTAGAGCATCATCGTGGCCATCAGGGCTCTGGCTGTCAGCCAGCGCAAAGCAACAGCAACTTGGTGTCACTGGCCAGCGGAACTCTAGCAACTGATAACTGTATTTGGGCATCACAGATTTTTTTTTAAATTAAATGGGAGCCCAGTTGATGGAGGTGGGATTTGATTCCATCCCACCTTAGTTCCCCAAAAGTTTGGATGGTCCATCAAACTACTTTAATAATGCATGCAAATCTATAACATATGTAACCAATTAATGTTTTATTCAGTGACAACTCTTATAATACGAATGACAATATTTATAAAGGTTTTAACAACTTTAATAATGTTTATTACAATAATTCAATGGAGCAATAGAGGCACACAACGAAAAAGTTACCAATAGCATATAAAAAAATTTATCAGTACCCTTGTAAAAGTTGTCAATACAATAGAAACTCTCAGGCTCAATAAAACAATATAAGCACCCTAAAGGAAATGTTGTGAAAAGCATAAAAAAAATTTGTCATTTCATTTACCTGAGTTAAAATATCATACGAAAAGATATTAACTAACTCAACAGAATAATAATGACACCACAGCAGAAAAGTTGTTAATAGCATAAAAACAATTGTTAATACCTTTGCAAACGTTGTCTTTATGTTGGGAACTTTGGTTTTCCACAACTCAATAGAACATAAGCACCCTAAAAGAGAAGTTGTGGAAAACATAAAAAAATTTGTCAATTTCCATTGTAGTGTCTCTATTGTTCCAATGGTTGGTTGATAATTTTTCGTATAATATTTACAATTCCGACAAATGAAATGACAATTTTTTTATGTTTTCTACAAAATCTCCTCTAGGTTGCCTTTGTTGCATCATAGTATCAAAATGGTTTGGGTTTGGGGAACCAAGGTGGATCCCAGGTCTAGCAGCTTAACTCCTATTTAATTTAAATACAAAAGTTACGTGGAGTCTAAAAACAGCCAGCGGCCACTGAAGCTCCAATGGCCAACGATTGAAGTTCCGACCAGGCACTGGAGTTCCGGTGGCCGGTGGTGGTGCTATATATGGTGATTGTAACTCTTTTTTTTTTTTGTATGAGGGACAGCTCTATCTTTTCACACAAATTTGCAAAACTTGATTTTTTAACTGATACTCATGTGTTCTTTCCCTTATTCATAGCACCAAATGGGATTTGAAAAATTGAAAGTGTAATTTCCTGTCATTATCTATATGTGAAATATGATTAGCACTTGATATTAAGAGAAAGAATTTTAAAAAACATAAATCAATACAGTATATTATAATGGTTATAAAATAAAAAAAATTAGAGTATACATGACAAGACAAGAAGTTGAAAAAAAAAATAACTCCTCATTGACTTCCGATTATAGGTATCAATGCCTTGTATATTACCCCTATTTATAGTCTCCAACTATTAAAGCCCAAGTGTGTGCTCAAAAGGAAATAAAAATAAATATAATAACATTAACTATAAAAAAAAACCTCTCCACAAGCCATTCATTGTGAGGTTATAGTGTTGATGACATTAAATATAAGGAATCCTAAGATTCACATATAAAATATTTACAACAATAATATATTAAAACTATTTTGTTCTCATGTTTTTTTGGAAGGATATAGTATATTTAATAAAATACATTTTTGGAAAAATTACTAAAAAATCTATTATTGAAATATTTATTAGCCAAAAGTAGGTGTGGACATGTCTATTAATGAGATTCGAACCTTAATTCGTAACGTTATAAATAATTAGCCCATTCTATTAAACTCAATCTTATTATTAAAGGTTGGTAAAATATCTAAAATTTGTTTTAATGTATTTATGTTATGTGAAAATGCTTTTGCTTCATATTTAAAATAGTATGTGCAATTCATGCTGAGGAGGTGAGATTCTTTAAAGAACTGTAACTTTTCTTTAATCTATGTCGTATTCTTGAAATAAAATGAAAAATTTGCACATAGCAAAGCACAAATGCATACTTAACCATTTAACAAGGGACAAATGTGATTAAAAATTTCAATACTTTCTTTTTTTAAGTAATTTCAATACTTTTTTTATAATTAGAGTATTATTAATAATTTATAATCTACGAGATAAGTATCCGAGAAGAGTTTTGATCGGTTTGCTTGACCATGTTTTTCTAATATTATATAAAATGACTCCGAAAAGCTTCTACAGCGTAATTTATCTATAGACATGTAGTGATGGAGTTAGGATTTTGCAAAATTTAGTTATTGAGAAATTTGCCATAATATCACTCGAGGCTTCGTCCTTCCAGCCTTCTACCAACCAATGCATGTTGGTGTCATTTTCCATACTTTTAAATTCATATAATTTTTAAGTCTTTGTAGTAATATATAATAAATGTCATAAAACTTAGTGCTAATTTTTCCCCCCAAAAAAAGTATAATTTTAAAAATAATTCAACCTTAATTTGTAAACATTAAATCTTTATGTTCTATTTTTGGGAAATCTGTGTGCATGTGTCCTGAACAAAGACAATAAAGCAACTTGCACGGCTAATGCAAAAGCACTAAACAAATGCCATAACTTAATAGAATCATTCTATTCATATCGTGCAATGGATATTCTACAACATGCGTCCATAATTGAGAAGTTAATTTACTAATTTACATTGATTGAAACCACACACGAATATGCCTAAATATTCCCATGACAAGTTGTCTTGGAGGGAAAATAAAGAGAGTGATGAAGGAGAGGAAGAGGAGAGATAACTTTTCAACATAATTATGAAATATGAGTTATAATTTAATACTGATTCATAAAAATGATCTACGTGTAACTGTATTACTAAACAGCTTGACAATAAACACTTGGCCCTCACAGGAAGCGACTTCAAACCTCTATAATATATACGTCCTTTTTGTCAGTGCTTCAGTCTCCGGAAAAAAAAATGAGCATCTTTCTTGAACTTATCATGTCAGTCTAAGATCTCAGAGGGCCAAAGTTGTTTCCACATGGAAATCTCATGCTCATTCTCAATCTTCCGAATTCCTCCATAGAAACCATCGGCCTCGTTTCCCTCCTCCCTATGATCCTTCCTACTGAGAGTCGCCCGCCTCCACCGTGATCCAGCAGCGTACTGATTGAACACTAAGACGATTGTGTCTGCAACCAATACATTCAGTGTCAGATAGTCAGTTTTGAGTCCCAAGAATCTCCCTTTGGGGTTCAGCTAAAAGAAAACAAAGCTTATGTGATGATTAGTTGTTGTGGGACTTGTTCTTGGCTTGGTGAATGGACTTCTTCTACTAGAACAACTCGTTTCACAAAATCATGAAAACAATTCAAAAAATTGAGGCTACCCTTCACCATCATTTTAGTTGCATTTTCGGTTTTCATGTTGAGATCGTTTACATTTATAACCATACAAAATCTCATCTAATGAGAAAGTGATATTGCCAATATGGAAGCATAAAGATCAAATTAAAACTCGTTTGAAGAAGAGTTTAGGCAATAATTTCATTTCTAACCGAAGCCATTGCAAATTGTTATTCTCAACATAGCAATGGATCTAATATTTTACACAACAAGCACTTGGTGGGGAGACAACATATTTATAATATATCAGATTAGAGAAGGACGCGACAATAATATCATCTCTGAAACCTCCTGCCCAAAACACGCGCGCGCGCGCACATACATATTTGAAACCTTAACAAAGAGCTTGCATGAAAACATGCATAAAAGATTGACAGGAATATATTCAAAAAAAAAAAAAGATTGACAGGACAACGGAGACATATGTGCAATATTTCATCAGTCACAAGATGATTTCCAGGGTATAGAGGTATCAAGATCAACCTTATAAACATAAATCAATACACAATTAGAGCCAACCAAAAAGTGACAAGGGTCACCCACAGGCAAAACAACAATCTTAATTCATAGCCAAGATGCTAACAGTTGATTAATCAGTTGACACGTGATATCCATTTCTTGTCGTTTTATTATTTTTCTAATCCAAATTTTGGGCCATTCCTGAAAAGCTTACCGACAGATCAGAAAAATAAGAACATAGTCCTGGGCAAGTCCTGGATGCTCATAATGACCAAAACTCACAGAAGCTCCCCGGTACGAAGATTCCTATTGACATACAGGCTATAAAAGCAACCAGGTTCATAGTTGCCTAGTTGCCCATAAATGATTACCTTAAGACGTAGATTATTAATGTGCTGGTGGAAATGATGACATACCGACCATGATGTATCTTAGGGACCAATCAAACAGCGTAACAGTATTTATTCACAATAAAAGCCAGCCAAAATATGACAGGCAAAGGGTCACTAGTACTACACAGACCAACCATCTGTATTCACTATTCACAGCCAAGGAACTGTAGCAGGTGACTCATTTACTGCAGCATAACATTTTTCTCTTAACTGCAGTTCTTTTCTCAGCCTGAAGGTCTGAGTCATTCTGGGCATGATAATCAAGGAATCAAGGGGGAAACAGAATTTGGAAGTTTATAATAACCATAACCAAAACTCATGTTAGTCACACAATGACGAAGATTGCTACTAGAATCAAAATACAGCCTATAATATAAAAGAAATTGGGTTACCTTCAACATAGTTGCCTAGTTGGTCATAAATGAATCCACTAAGACAAAAGATTATTATAGTGTTGGTGGAAATAATGACATGCAGAACATGATATGTCTTGGGGACCAATCAAAAAGCATAAAAAGGAAGGGTCATTGCACAGGCAAAACAAACTTCATTCCCAGCCAAGAAGGTGCAACGGTTGATTCAATTTGCTACTGTGTGGTATTTTTCTCAAACCGTTTTTTTCCCTCAGGCAAAAGTCTTGGGTCATTCCAAACATTGTTACCAAGTGACCAGAAAAATAAGAACAGAATTTGGAAGCTTATGACGCCCAACCCATGGAAGCTATATGTGCATAGAAGATTCCTCCTAGAATTGAAACATAACCTATGAAACATGTTGGCTTCTTTCAATATGGTTGTCTAGCCATAAATGATCCACTGAGACAGATTATTAATGTGCCGATGGAAATGATGGCACACTGACCATGATATGTCTAGGGGACCAATCAAACAGCATAACAATCTTTATTCATAATTAAAGCCAGCCAAAAATGACAAGGCAAGGGTCACTGCACAGGCAAAACAATCTTTATTCATATCCAACAAGATGTAACTATCGATTCCATTTACTGAGGCATGATATTTTTCTTTTGAATTTGTTTTATTGTTTTTCTCTAGCAGAAGTCCTGGTTCACTCCAAGCATGCTTACCAAGGGATCAGAAAAATAAAAACAGAATTCGGAAGCTTATTATGACCAAAAACCATGGAAAACCACATCCGAAGAAGATTCCTACGAGAATAACAGATTATAAAAAGAAATAGGGTTCTTTTAACATATTAGCCAACTTGGCCATAAATGAATCCACTAAGACAAATTATTGATTTGTTGGTAGTAATGACGACATACTGACCATGATATGTCTAGGGGACCAATCAAAAAGCATAAGGTGGTCCATTTTTAGAAAAATTACATTCATGAAGACCTAACCCAATTAACAAAGTAGTCTGTCAGCCTTAAACTTTTCAAGTCTTTTTTGTTATTTTTATGTTTCTCCAAAACATATAATATCATAATCGTTAGTTAAATAAATTATAAAAATACTAAACTTTTAAGAGTCACTGCACTCCCTTGTCCATACAATTCATGACATGTTCTTGCTTTCTTATAACCATAGATGGAAAAAGAACTAGATTACAGCAGCAGCAGCAGCAGCAAATCCTATCCCACTACGGTTGTGAAAAAAAAAACCATATTGCATCATAGGAAAATTATCCGGTTTCATCAAAAGTCCATAATTCAAATGAGTCCAACGACCAATCTTCGACCATTTCAAAATCTATGAATTACCCTTTTGCTTATCCTCTAGGCAAATAATATAGCCAAAATACAATTCACACTTAAATGGAGAAGAACATGGATTAAATGAATGGTCATTGCAATCATCTGAAAAGAACCGACTCACCACTGTTATGACATCGGCAGTAAGTTCCATTCCCATTACATGACTCCAGGTGACCAACAACGCCATACCACCATCCTGCCATAATAATGATTTGCGTCACACAGTAATTCAACAACAAAAACCACTGAGTTAGCTGCATGCAGTAATTCTTGTTGGGTTAATATAGTACTACTCATATGGTAACTAAAAGTTTTCAACATCTCTTGTTCAACTGCACATGAGAAGATTTACATCAGAAACCAATTTTCTACCGTTGGAACCTTTTGTCTTTTGTGACTCTACAGACAGAACCTTACACATAATAAGAGTACATGTCACTGAAAACTTTCTTGTAATCATATTGCTGATGACTTGTGAGAATTTCGTTTCTACTTTCTCCTCCAATAACCAATTTCAAATTTATAAAACATTGGTGAATTTTTTCTTGCTCAAAGACTCAATTAGATCCACCTCCTACAAGTTATAGTGAGAGGACAAGTAGAAGACAAAAAATTTAAAGAAAGGAACAAACCGTAAGGAAATTCTTTGTTTCTTCTCCATTGAATCTCTATGTGATCACCCGGACACAAATCATTCAAACAATTAGACATATGAAGATCACGTGGAGGGGTATCAACAGGTGAAGCTCGCAATCTTTCCCATGGAATGCCGTTCTCTATTGCAACTGGCTTACTTCCATGAGGTGGATACCTGTCAATGGACAACAAATCAATACTTAGGCCACTAGATCTATGTTAACTTTCCCTCCTTCAAAATTTTATTAAGCAAAATATGGTACAAACTATATGAGATTGATACCCATGTATGATCAATGTTAATTTGTCCCTCCTTCAAAATTTTGTTAAGCAAAATATGGTACAAACTATATGAAATTGATATCCATGTATGATCAATGTGAACCATGCCTATTTACCTGGCTTGGAAAGTGTCAGTGCGTGGATCATAACTAAGCTCAGCATCATAGCAAGATAACATGAATCCAACATGACCATTCTACAAAAAAACAAAGAAAGAAAAATAAATAAATAAATAAAGTATTAATGACACTTGTGGGATCACATAATTCTTTGAAGTCTGAATTCCACCGAAACCAAACCAAATTCTTCTGATTTTTTTCAAAACAAACGAACAAAAGGGATTCATAAATAATACCTCCCGGTTATAGACCTGAGCAGGGAACCAAAAACTGCCAGATTCAAGAGCCAGATACCATGTCATGACTGAATGAGTATGCAAAGAACTCGGCTGCTTGCTGCTGCTACTGTTTGAAGCGACTTTCAATAATCTAATCCGTGAGAAAGGCCACAGATCAAAGGAGAGAAACCTCAATAACCCCCTTCCTTTGGCTTTTCTAAGTGTGACAACATCATCCTGTTTTGAAGCAATATGACATTGCCACTGCCTGTAAGCAGCTGGACCAATAACTCTACCCCATTTCTGGTTCATGTGCTTTTGCCAGAAATAATCACTCACACATCTCTCCCTCAAGGAACGGCAAACACCTGCCATTTTACAAAGCGCCCGAGGAGACAGCCTTTCAAGAATGCATTCCAAGACCAGGTCTGGCAAGTCCAACACTGACAAGTCATGCGAATCCTCTTCAAGAACGCTAAACTCTGCTTTTTTTGCAGTAAGGCTGTTGTTCACTAGGCACATCCTTGAAGGAATTTGGCTGATTTTGCTGATTAACTTATAAAATGAGGTCAAAGACAAATCTTCGTAGAAGAAAAGGGAAATCAGCCTGATCTCACTCGCCCATGGTGGGAGTGACTTGAGAGGATTAAGAGACTTTAAAAAGAGGAAGAAGGAGAGACAAGTGATGAAGTAGAGAAGCATTATTATTACAGTAAGGGAGAAAATCTTAAATCTTTAAGTCGGGTCAAACTAGAGTTGTGTATATTATAATTGAGAGTAATGGTCGGTATAGGAGCCAATTTGAGGGGGGACCCAAACTAATCACAGCAAAAAGGCTCAGCAATTTATCGAAGTTGTAGTTCCGAACACCTTTTAAAGATGGAGAGTAATAAATTCATTGGTTTCAGCAAAAGCCCACCATAACCCAATGGTGGGCCTCCTTGCCAACAATTGATCAGCAACGAACTAAGGATGAAATAAGCTTGAATCAATAGTTATGGCATCAAATAAAGCTTATTCCGATGGTATGTGACACCTGAAAGATGGAATTGGGAATCAAAGGATGGAAACAGGCGAGTGTCTAGATACAAAGACCCATATACATACACAACCTCGAAAAATTTAAATCTCTGGGAGAGAGTGAGAGAAATATTTGCGTCTTCAATAATGATCTGAGAAGTTGAAATTATAGCAATTCAAGATTCCGGCACACCCAACAAAAACACCCCGAGATTTGTTGCAGAAACCAAATGAGGGAAAGGATGAACGGAGACGAACCTGGGGAAGAGTGATGATGCGTACAAAAAAGATTGGTGATTAGGAGGATGACTCTGATGAATGCGAAGGAAGGAAGGGGTGCGGTCCTCTCCTCCTCCCTTCGCACCAACGAAATTCTTCACCAACCTTTCGTTCGTCTCCGGTCTCCGAATCTTTCTTGATTCGTTTTTCAGGAGACGAAGGACCAAGAAAGGAAATGTAACAACCAGTTGTACACGTATATATAGATGGAAGGGAAATGGGCGGTTAAGGTTAAAGCAGAAACTTTGTGGATGATTTCCCCTGTTATCAAAGAAAACAGATCCATGTCAAAAGTCTGTTTTAATTGATCCCTTGGCCTTATGTTTAATTAATATTTAAAAAGGGATAGTCACTTTAAAAGAAAAACTTTGGCTCTGTTAGTTTTGACTCTTGACCCAAACATTAAATTTATGAAAATTTTTAAAATTCAGTAAATGAGCAAGTTATTCAAGAGCTTGTTTGATTTCACTTTTTAATTTCAAAACTTAAATTTTATTTCAAAACTTAAATTTTATTCAAGTATTCACATTTTTCAAAAAATATTTTGGATACGAAATTACGGTTTGAAAAAGCTATTTTTTTATTAAATCACACCCTTTCTCCTAATAATTTTTCTCTTTCCTATTTTTTCTTTCTTTCTCTTTTTTCTTTCCTACTTACTTTTTTACTTTGAAATCCGTAAAAGCAAATAACTTCCCAAATATAATCATATTTTAAAACCTATGTTTTATCTCGAAATCCGTAAAAGCTATTCTTCAAAAAGTAGGTTTTGACTTGAAATCCGTAAAAATTATTTTTAAAAGAATTTCCAAACGAACCCTATATGAGTTCAAGTTTATTTTTGGCAAATGAGATATTGGCCTTGTTTGACAATACTTCTGGAAAGTCCAAAAGTCCGTTCAACAATGTTTTTCCGTAAAATAAAATAATCTCATTCACATGTTTACCTTGACTTATATAAAAATACTTCTCCATCACTTTCCCAAACGAACCCATTAAATCTTTTCATTACATTTAAGGAATTGAGTTCGCCCCACAGGATCGCTTGAGTTATTAAATTTGAAATTTGAGTTTGGTAAAACAATAAGTTTAATAATTAAATTAGAACCAAATAAAATGAAATTTTGAAAATAAATTAACCGATTTCATATTATATAATATATACACACACACAATACACAACGCACATCGAATTTTAAAGTAAATCCAAAGGACCCTATGACAATAATAAAATTAAATGAATTTAAATAGAAAAAACATTTTTTTACTTAAATTTTTTTGGTGAATATTTTTTGACTTAAATTATATGTTAAATTATACGTATAATTTTCTAAGTTTATATCAAATTTCATAGTAACGTTATTTATACATTTAATGTTGACTCCATAAACTTAAATGGTAAATCTTCAATTAAATACCGGCAAATCATGCTTATAATTTAATTCTTTAATATAATATTTGTATATTAAATATTTTTCATTAGATTTTATTTTAAGCATTTTTCCATTTTAAAATTTAAAGTAAAGGTTAAGATATAAACATTTAATTGCATAATTACCATTTTATTCGTGGTGTTGAAATTTTTCATTAATAAGACTAGGGATGTTAGCATTAAGGGATTGAAAACCTATGTTACAAATTTATAGGCCCAAACATATAATCTTGTGTGATTTAAAAAAAAAAAAAGCAAAACAGATATTCACAACACTGTTATTCTTATATTACTATCTATAAATTACTTCCAGATCAAAAAAAACTTTAAACTGCATTAACTATTATAAAATTAAACAACTTTTTAACGTTATCTATATTTAATATTCACTATAATACATAAGGTCAAGTATAAATAGAACCAAATTAAATGTTCTACCAGTGCTATTTAAATAGCAGTGTTATTTTTTTGTTGTAGTTGACAACAAGTGGTAGGGAAATTGAGAAACCAGAGAAGGCAACGAATCTCTGGGAAAAATAAAGATAAGGTATATTTATACTCTAAAGATTTAAAGATGCTGACACAAATCATAATTGAAGTCATGAGCTAAGTTATGTTCTTCATTTGGCCTCCATACCATTCATGGCAGGGCAAGTTGATGCCAAAAATGCAACTTGCTCTGACCAAATAAAATATTTTTCTAATTGTAGCTTGTTTTATTCTTGAGCACTTTTATAAGCTTTTTTAGTTCAAAATTTTTATGTTTAATTTTTTTTAATTAAGTAATGTATTTTGCATCTTATTTTAAAATAGGACTAATATGAATTTTGTTTAGCATACGATAAGTGTAGAAAAATAAATAATAATGCTCATATCTCATTGATAGTATGGATTTTCTTTTTCTTACAATAAGCAATTTCATTTTATTAAAGATGTCAAGTTGGAGTTCGTGTGAGTTGAACTCAGAGAGCATCTTTTTCTATCTTCATTGACTATTTATATTAAATAAGGCTATTTTTAGAAACAAAGAACTTTTTTACAAGTTTATTATTTTCAATTTAATTAGTAAGTAATACTCACTAATTTCTTTATCTAGTACCACAACTAATTAACTTATCTAGGGAGTAAGATTTAGTTTTATCTTTTTTATTAGCAATAATTATTCTGTATGAGGTATACATTTTTATTAGTGATATTATTATGACAGTTAAAATTAATTAAAAATAATTAATTTAGATGAGGTGTAATTTTTTTCAAATATACTCTTAACTAATGCTGGGAAATGGGCTGGTCCGTCGGCCCGCGCCCGTTTTTATGGAAGCCCGAGCCCGTTTAGGCTCGCCAGCCAGCCACCTTTTTTTTCTATTTTTAAATTTTATTTTTATTATTATTTTATTGAAATTTTCTTTTAAAAAAATAATACAACAAATTTACATACAATTTACCTACCTTATTTGATTTTTCGAAAGAAAAATATAATACATTTCTAAAATATAATCAATAATGTTTATAATACAAAAACATAATACATAATCAACAATCTCCAAAGTAAGTATACATTTAAGATGAAATTATAACGTTTAAAATAATATTTGAAACTATTGAAACATCATTATCTTCTTATTAACATATAAAAAGTTTAATTTTTTAAAAAAAGTAAAGCCCACCCTAACCCCTTTTTATACGGGCTGTCATAGTACCGGTAATACGGGTTGGGCCCGCGGGCCCAACCCGTCAGCCCGCCAAAAATGGCGGGTTGTTGCCAGCCCGCCACCTTCCAGCCCGCCTCTTTTAATTTTTTTTTAAAAAATGTATTTTTTATGTGTTTTTTTACATTTTTTTATCCCAATATTTTTTTACAAAGGAAAAAGTAATATTA
>JANTPZ010012292.1:0-24275 GCA_025593235.1 Vachellia pachyceras | reverse complement strand
CAGAAAATAGGGTATATTCTGACTAATAAGGCCTCTATTACACAACAAAGATTTGTTGGTTCATAGAAACGTACGTTTCACTGACATCTCTGTGTACTAAGAATTATTAGTCTAGGTCTGGTTCATAGTCGAAAGACACTAGACTCGAAACGTTTATACTCATCTTGCAAACCAAATGAGCAGATGATAGTTGTCTTTTAACACACATGTGGGAGATTGTTGGAATTATATGTGGGTGTGTGTTAAAAGGAAGAGGAAGTTCCACTTTGTGTAAAAACAAGGAAGGCATGAAGTCCCACATTGCTTGTTTCAATAAAGGCATTGTCTTGTGGAGCCTATAAATACCATACTCCACAATTGAGGAAGATGCAACCAAGCTCTTGATAAAGTTTTAGAGCTTCTCTCTTCTCTTTCTCTTTGCTTCCTGCTCTTTATTTTCTGTTGTTCTATTACCTTGCTCCGACAAGAAGAGTTCGTTTAATCCTGGGGAGTTGCCGACTTATAGCGGAATAACTTTTAAGGACAGTGTCCTCGGGCACGACTCGGATTAGTTATTTTTCTAAATATTGTTATTATTTTCCTATAATCTAAGAGTTATGCTGCAACTCTTTTTACTTGCAGATGTTACTGCCAATAGTATGATCACAACGTTGCCAATGAGCTTGAAGATCCACTGATGTTTAAGTGCTAATTACAACAATAAGTAGTTCAACTCTAAGTTGTCCTTAACACCATAGACTACCTTCAGCCTCGGTTTCCCACACTTCCTCTGTTTTGCTTCTTGTTTGTTAACAACACACAAGGGAGTTAAAAATGATTTCATTTCAGAATGTAATGCACTGAAAAACATAAGCCATCAAAATTTGGTTAACATTTTGACCTCTTGCTCAAGCATTGATTACAAAGGATAATAATTTAAGGTATTAGTATTTGAGTACATATCAAATGGAGGCCTTGAAAAATGTTTGCATCTTAATTAAGAAAGTGAACATGGATCAACATTGGATATTTGTCAAAGATGAAATGTTATACATGATGTTGCCATTGCAATGCATGATCCTTTGATCATCCTCCACCTGCATGTCTGAACGTGGTGCATGATGAGAAGCTTAGTGATAAAGGGTTACTTAATTAAGGAAACAAAAGTATGCCCAGAGCTTCACTCAGAAAAATCTCTTCACATGACCAAAACCCAAATACAACTCTTCAGCAAAAGGTGATGGTTAATTTTAGTCAATGTCTCACATTTCCTAGGAAAAAAATCAAATTTAAGGAAAGAAGTTAAACTGTAAGCTTGGAGACGAGAATACCATACTCCTGACCCTCTCTTTTACTAAAACAGAGCCTTGAGAATCTACCACATTTCCGATATTCACTGCTTTTATGATAATCAATGCCATTAGAATAGTTCCAAAATTCATCTTTTTAGTCAACGTAGTTATCTAATTAGGTTAGATTCGAACATTGTTGAGTCTCATTGGGGGCATGTGCCTCCCTCAAAGATTTTTTAGCACTTGCATAGACTCAATTAAAGAATATGCACACGGAGATTTGGTGTGATGGTCAACAGTTTTGTTGAAATTTGGAATTGATGAACTTGTTGCCTACGTTAGATTGATTCTAAATTTCTACCACTTTGCTTAAATCCCAATTATGCATACCATTCAAAACATCTTAGGGCGGTCGGTGTGATTAATAGGTCGAAAACAAACAAATGTAAGTCAGTCAATGCAAACGGGCGCTGTGAGGGCATGCATTACAAACAAGGCAATTAATTTGGATCCATTGTATCGGTTCATAATCCACCGCTGTCTTTCTCAAAAAACCAACTGGAATTTGTGTTATAGTCAGATGAACTCATCACGCACGTCATTTTGTTGTTTAGGGTGTGTTTGGATTGGAGATATGTGAGTTTGGAGAAAATAAAAGTTTATCAACAAAAGCTTCTCACTGGCCTCTCCAACCATGTTCTTGGCCATTAATCTATTTTTAGGCTTTCCTTTGTTATATCCAAACGCACTATAAGTCAGTCAAATCAACTCAATTTGAATGCATTGTATTTTTTGTTTCCATGTCTTTGTCGAAGATGGACTGGAATTTGTGTTATCGTGTATCAACTTACAGCACATGTTTAGGTTTTGTTTCTAGTATACATAGTCAACTAAATCGAGTTTCCGATCCAACGTTTAGAAAATCTCTTCAGGCAATCAAACATCTTGAATGTATATTTCTTTCCTTCTAAACTATAATCCTTTTTCAAATTAAATCTCATTAACCCTTGCTTAAAATTCAACAACTTTTCAACTTTATTTTTATTTAAACGCGTTATAACGCATAAAAGTAAAGTCAACACATAATAAAAGAATGATAAAATTATATATATTCACATGAAAAATTTAATGGATAACTTATAAATAGACAAAATAAAACCCTTTTTCTACCCTATAAATAATGCTAGATGAGTATATATGTACAATAATTTAGTATTGATTATAAGTTTTATGATAATATGTGCATGTTCTAAACTACATATAATATATGTGTGTTTTCTGGACATTATAATTAGTAATGTATGAGCAATACTGCTGCATTTTGATAAGACAATGGAATAATAGTTTGGTATTGATTATTTAATTACGATATGTAACATGACTTGTTTTTAGTGTGTTAAGGCTATAGTTGGAAAAAAAAAATACTGAGTTCATAGTTTATTAGTATGTGTAATTATAAACAGAAAGTTTGTAAAAGAACAAAAGATTACTATTTGAAAGAAAAAACCAACACTACATTCATATTTTAGTGAGTATACGTTATTATGTAGATCTGAAATATTATATTATGTATACTTTTAAATATGATTAAGTTGCATATATTAGCTTGAAGCATTACCTAAACTTATATAACCAATATTGTGTTCTTCATAACTCTTCCCTTCACTGCAATTATACTATCCTGTTCCCCCCATAGTAGCAGCTTAATACAAACTTCACAGAGTAATTATCACCTATTTTCATCTTCCCCGCTCACCACCTAATTACTAACCCCTCCTTAACATAAAACTACCTCCAATATACAATGTAAGAGTAAATTGATTTTTTTTAAAAGATTAGAAAATTAAAAAACATACATAATTATAACGTATAATTTGAAATACTTATGTGTATCATTAGAGTAGTATATATCAATTTATAAATCAGGCAAATTAATTTAGAGAAAAATAGCAAAATATATCAGTTGATTGTCTTCTTTAATATTTAAAACAATCAATTGATGACTCTTATATTAACAAGTAGAGATATGAGGTAGTGTGCCAGTTTGGGAAAGTGGTAGAGAAGTACTTTTACGCAAGTCGGGGTAAATATGTTAAGGGGATTATCTCGTTTTGCGGAAAAATACTGTTAACGTGCGTTTAGCTTTTACAATTGCTTTGCCAAATAAGCCCAGTTTCTGTTTTATGGTTCAAATTGAACTAGAAGTGAATCTAAAATTAAAGACAAGTGGTATTTGATTTGGTGCCATATAGTCAACGTTTCGCTGCAAGGCTGGAAAGAGCTTATTGCATACATTATACTGGGCTTGTTTGTTGGGCATTTGGAAAAATCAAACGCAAGTTCAACAGTATTTTCCATAAAAGGAGATAATCTCATTCACATTTTTACCTCAACTTACATAAAAATACTTATCTACAATAACGTGCGTTCCTCGTGAATTTTCCAGTTCTTCCATATAATGCTGAACTTTTTGCAAGGATGAAGTCTTTGGATCTGTAAAACAAATTAATCATATTGCTTGTAATTTAAACACGCATCCCCCTTCTAATTAATACTACCGGTTTTTAATTTAAGTCTTGGTTGATTTTTTTTTTGAGAGATAAGGAAGACAAATAAATTGTTGTGTTTATCATTTTTCTCAAAATTTATTTGCATTACTTATAATATGATATATAATATCATGATACATATAAATATTTCATAATATATATTATACTAAATAATTTATTTAATTTTCTCAAAAAAATCTATGGGAGCTTATATTAATTATTGAAGGGAGATTAAACACTATGTTAAGCCGATCATGTATACTTCATAGTCCACTTCGCCTGCTAAGCAGCCAATGCACGTTACATTGACTTGACAATTCAGCTCTACTCCTTTTTTTTACCGGAAGTTCTACTCAAGGTGTTGCAGATATCTAATTATACGTTGTCAAGACTCAAATGAAAATATCAAATCATAAGTCAATTGAGAGCAAGTTATAGCTCCTATATATTAAAGTTGCACAATTTCAATGCATGACTCTGCAAATAATTAAAGCATTCGCATTCAGTTCTTCATCATAACCACATGGCTTTTGCCTCCTTTTCATTTCCATTTCTTTCCAAATACTGCCTTCAACCATTAATCCTTATCATCATCGTCCACTACATAAACTCGCTTTGCTTCCAACATGTTAGAGCTACCTCAAATGAGACTGATTATTTGGCATTGCTCAAGTTTAAAGATTCAATAACTGATGATCCTAACCAAACCTTGAGCTCTTGGAACATTTCCACCCACTTCTGCAGCTGGACAGGAATCACATGCAGCCACAAGCATCAACGAGTCACAGAGTTGAATCTGGGAGGTTATCATCTTGGTGGGATCATATCGCCTCACGTTGGCAATCTCTCTTTCTTGAGAAATCTCTCCCTCACAGACAACAGTTTCCATGGTGAAATCCCGCCAGAGCTGGGACGTTTGTTCAGGCTAAAGTCACTCTATCTCTCGAACAACACGTTGACTGGTGAGATTCCTTGGAACTTGACGAGTTGCACTGAATTGAGGAACTTGTTTTTGTTAGGGAACAGTCTTGGAGGTAAAATACCATATCAGATTGGGGCTCTTGAGAAGCTTGAAGAGTTGCAACTTTCTGTCAACAAATTAAGTGGAGAAATCCCATTGTCTATGTGGAATCTTACTTCCCTCGTCCTTCTTTCAATAGGCTTTAAGAACTTGGAAGGAAGTATACCAGAAGAGATAGGCCAGTTGAAGAAGTTGACACATTTTGGAGTACCAGCTAATAGCTTATCTGGTTCACTTCCTTCTTCACTCTACAATTTATCGTCTCTCACTCTAATATCAATGGGAAAAAACTTTTTGAACATGACTCGACTTCCATATAACATGTTCTCGACCCTCCCAAATCTATCAGCTTTTTCTATTTTTCAGAATCAAATTTCAGGTTCAATCCCGCACTCCATCACTAATGCATCTTCACTCCGAGTGTTAGATATCTCTTCAAACCATTTTTCCGGTGAAGTTCCCAATCTAGGACACCTAAAAGACCTGTGGCTTCTAAATCTACAATTGAATGATTTTGGAAGCAGCTCAAATAGTGACCTTGATTTCATCACATCTTTGAAAAACTGTAGTACAACAAATTTGGAGGCATTTTACCTAACTCCATAGGAAATTTGTCTACCCGACTCACTAGACTATTCCTGGGCGGTAATCAAATATATGGTACTATTCCTAATACTTTAGGAAAGTACACAACCTTATATGGCTTGAGTCTTGCAGCAAACAAATTCACAGGCACCATTCCGAATACTTTTGGGAATTTACGTCAGATGAATGAATTATCTCTGTGGGGAAACCAGCTCTCAGGAGAGGTACCATCTTCCTTAGGAAACCTTAGTGAATTGATTATGTTAACAATTTCACGGAATATGCTTGAAGGAAAAATTCCTGCTACAATTGGAAATATGAAAAGTTTGCTCAGCCTAGACCTTTCAAAAAACAATCTCAATGGAGCTATACCCTATCAAATTTTTGGTCTCTCCTCCTTGTCCATTTTATTGAACTTATCTCACAACTCATTGAATGGATCTTTGCCTACTGAGGTAGGAACACTTAAAAACCTTGGCACTTTGGATATATCTGAAAATAATCTTTCTGGAGTGATTCCTTCAACCATAGGAGAGTGCGCAAGTATGGAATACCTTAACTTACAAGGGAATTCCTTCAATGGGCCCATGCCTCCTTCTCTAGCTTTGATGAAAGGTCTTGCACATATGGATATATCTCGAAACAAACTATCTGGACCAACGCTAATTGGCCTACAGAACATTTCAGGACTTCAATACTTGAATATTTCCTTCAATATGTTTGATGGTGAGGTGCCAATAGAAGGGGTTTTCAGCAATGCAAGTGCAATATCAGTAATTGGAAATATCAAACTCTGTGGGGGTATTTCTGAGCTCCACTTACCACCTTGCCCGAAGAAAGTTGACATGCAAAGAAAACACAGTTTGAAGCTCATCTTTATTGTGATTTGTGTGGTATTTTCCCTTTTATTGATATCTTTTCTTGCTTTCTATTGGAGGCGGCAAAGAAACAATAAATCATCTTTAACTTCACCAAGAATCGAACAATTTCCCCAAGTGTCGTATCGAAATCTACACATTGCAACTGAGGGACCAACAATTTGATTGGATCTGGGAGTTCCGGCTCAGTATATAAAGGAAGGCTAGAGCTAGAAGATAAAGTTGTTGCAATAAAGGTATTCGACCTTCAAAAGAAGAGAGCTGAAAAGGGTTTCATTTCAGAATGCAATGCACTGAAAAACTTAAGGCATCGAAATTTGGTAAAAATCATCACATGTTGCTCGAGCGTGGATTACAAGGGACAAGAATTTAAGGCATTAGTATTTGAATACATATCGAATGGAAGCCTTGAAAAATGGTTGCATACTAATCAGGAAAGTGAACAACAGTCAATATTGGATATTTGTCAAAGATTAAATGTTATATATGATGTTGCCTCAGCCTTACATTATCTTCATTATGAAAATGAGCAACCAGTTGTCCATTGTGACTTAAAGCCAAGCAATGTCCTTCTTGATGATGATATGGTGACTCATGTCAGTGATTTTGGGTTAGCGAGATTACTTGCCACCCTGAATGGCATTTCTCGAAAGCAAACGAGCACATCTGGAATAAAAGGGACAATTGGCTATGCTCCTCCAGGTACAATTTATTATTATTTTCACATAAAACTCTTTGTAAATTCCATTTTCTTTTATGAAATGTCCGTATTTTTATTTTGTTCTATTCAAGGCATTTAAATTCTAAGCATTAATCATAGTCTAACATGCATATTTCAGAGTATGGAATGGGTTCTGAGGTATCAACACAAGGTGATGTGTTTTCGTTTGGTATTCTTGTTTTGGAAATGTTAACTGGAAAAAGACCAACGGATCTTATGTTTGAAGATGACCACAATCTTCATAGCTACATCTTAACTTCACTTCCAAACAATCTTTTGGAGATTGTGGACTTAGCTCTTGTAACCCAACAAATGCAACAAACAACAACAGTTGATGGAGGAGAAATCAGGATGGAGGGTGGCTCTTATGCATCCCAACCATGAGAAGACTCTAATTTCACTCTTTGACATTGGACTTGCTTGTACAGTACAATCTCCAAAAGAGAGGATGAACATGAAGGATGTACTAAGGGAGCTAAATCAAATTAAACATGCTTTTGGTCCTGGGGAAACAAGTCATCGAAATTGACTGCAACAAAGAATGAGCATGTAATAAAAATTCCACTTTACATATGCTATTTAAATTCCTTACTTCTCATGAATTGTATTTTCAATCTGAATTCTTCTTAGACTCCTCTATTGTGAATAAAGAAAAACCAACCACTACATTGTTCTAGAATAAATTGTTACTTCAATGCCTAAATTGCTATCACCAACATTTGTATTAGGAAAATAAACAGACGTATACTTTTTGATCTGATGCTGATGTTGTTAATGAAAGCTGGTAAGGTTGTTAATCACAACCTCAGTATCTACTCCTAGTATCTACTCCTAGGACCTGATAGAAATTTTTCAATCTTTAGAACCTTTTATTAATTAATTCTTTCTATTTGTGATATAATTTTAAATTCCCAAAAATATATCCAAATTTTTTAATTCACAAAAATAAATTTATAGTGCACCGATGGAGAGGGGAAGACAATAAATGTAAATGGGGATGTTGGACCTGCTATACAATCACATTCTTGAGTGTCATTTTCTCTTATAGCAAAGAAGTCAGTCCTTAACAACATAACAAATTAAATGAAAAGAAAAATGTTAAATATCAAGAAAGGGATAATGTGAATATGGCAATAAAAAATGATGGAGAAACGCCTCTCCCGTCTACTCTCACTTTGATTTTGGTCACCCCTATTTTGAGTCAGGCTTTTACCAAAACAGAATATTTAAAACTTAAAAAAGGTCAACACTCTCACATATTAAAAGGGGAAATTTTATTTGCCAAGCAGGGTATACTCTTACTAGAAACAATTCTATTTGAAACACTATTAAACATTATATGTGAACACCTTTTCTACAGGGGATTTGAACTTTGATTCGGTACGTTGTTAGGACTAGCCACTTCTTCTAAACTCAACCCGTTGGTAAATAGGGCAATTTGAGTAGGAGAGTTTTTTTTATCATAAAGATTAGTGATTTGGGCTTTGGGATATTAACTCCTCAATGATAATTGAACACTTAAGTAGTCCTCAACACCATGGACTACAATCAACTGTGTTTTCTGCGGTCTCTGTTTTACTTTATGTTTGTTACTTTGGGCCATCGCAATGGAATTTTGGATTCAGTCTTTTTTAGCAATGTGGATGGAGCTCTCTCATCCTAGTCTGTTTTTGGCAACCCCTGTGTTTGAGCCATGATTTGACCAAAACAGGAGTTTTAAAAGCTTAAATAATTAAAACTCGAATCTACAAGTTTTTTAACAAAATTAATAGGCGAAATTTGTATATGGGTTTAGGATTTGGAAAATTACGAGGGTTTAAGAAGCTTAAATAATTTATTTCTTTTAGTTGATGTAGTTATCTGACCGGGTTAGATTCAAACATTGTTGAGTCTCATTGAAGGTACGTACCTCCCTTGAAGATTTTTATAACACTTACATGGACTCAAAGTTGATATCTCATTCCATGAAATTAAAGAATATACACACGGCGATTTGGTGTGATGGTCAACAGTTTTGTTGAAAGTTGGAATTGGTGAACTTGTTGCTTACGTTGCATTGATTCTACATTTCTACCACTTTGCTTAAATCCCAATGCATCCCATTCAAAACATCTAAGGGCGGTCGGTGTGATTCATAGGTCGAAAACAAACAGATGTAAGTCAATGCAAACGGGCGCTGTGAAGTCATGCATTACAAACAAGGCAATTAATCTGGATCCTTTGTATTGCTTCGTAGTCCACCGCTGTCTTTCTCAAAAACTAACTGGAATTTGTGTTATAGTTGGTTCAACTCATCACGCACTTCATTGTGTTGTTTTGTGTTTGGATTGGAGATAAGTGAGTTTGGAGAAAATAAAAGTTTATCAACAAAAGCTTCTCACCAAACCATGGTCTGGCCTCTCCAACCTTGTTCTTGGCCATCAATCTATTTTTAGACTTTCCTTTGTTATATCCAAACGCATTCTAAGTCAGTCAAATCAACTCAATTTGAATGCATTGTATTTTTTGTTCCACTGTCTTTGTCGAAGATAGACTGGAATTTGTGTTATCGTGTATCAACTTACAGCACAAGTTTATGTATTGTTTCTAATACAAGTAGTTTTGACTCGGTCAACCAAATCGTGTTTATGATCCAACGAGTTTAGAAAATCGCTTCAGGCAATAAAAAATGTACATTTCTTTCCTCCTAAACTATTATCCTCTTGTCAAATTTATAAGTTACTTTAACATGTTTTACATATATCGAGAAAACCTTAAATCTCATTAACCCTTATTTAAAATTTAACAACTTTCCAACTTTTTCTTTATTTAATACGCGCTATAATCATAAAAGCAAAGTAAGCACATAACAAAAGAATGATAAAATTATACATTCACATAAAAAATTTAATAGGAATCTTATAAATAGACAAAATAAAACCTTTTCCTACCCTATAAATAATGCTAGATGAGTATTTATGTACGATAAATTGGTCTTGATTATAAGTTTTATGATAATGTGTGCGTTTGGAAATTCGTTGAGAGAAAAGAGTTTACAGATTCCGAGATTATTTTACAGATTTCGAAATGCTTTTATGAATTCCGATATGCTTTTTACGGTTTTTAAGATAATTTTTGTCTTGACTTGCGTATATCGTTAGAATAAAGATTTGGCAAACATGCATAATATGTGTATGGTCTAAACTACATATAATATATGTGTTTTCTGGACATAATAATTAGTAATGTATGAGCAATACTGCTGCATTTTGATATGATAATGGAATAATAGGTTGGTATTGATTATTTAATTACGATATGTAACATGACTTGTTTTTAGTGTGTTAAGGCTATAGTTGGAAAAAAAATTGAGTGCATGGTTTATTAGTATGTGTAATCATAAACATAAAGTTTTTAAAAGAACAAAAGATTACTATTTGAAAGAAAAAACTAATACTACATTCATATTTTAGTGAGTAGCATTACCTGAACTTATATAATCAATATTGTGTTATTCATAACTCTTCCCTTCACTACAATTATGCTATCCTGTAATCTTAATCTGAAACCAATCCAATTCCACCTATGCACATCTATTTTCAAATTAAGTAAGCAGTTTTTTTAGTCTGAGTTACTCTACGATAATCTAAGAAAAATGTGGTAGGCCTTAGAATTAAACAAAGATTGCTCTCCGAAGTTGAGACCACCTTTAATTATTATCTTTCTTTTTTGGTTTACCTTATTCAATCTCTGTATTTTTTTAATCTAACAAAAATTTTAAATGAGTTGGCTTTTGAGATTTCAATTTATCAAGGTTAGAGTATGCCTCTACATTTGAACTATTTACAGAGGTGTTTACAAATCACACACTAATAAAATCCTCATATCGATTGTGAAATTTAAAATTACAGTCTTTTAGGTTATGAGCGAACTCCACTCATTGTCTAACAAATCAATATTTGTTAGGTTTCTTCCTTCTATCGAATGATGGTATTTATTTTAATTAATGATTTCTTGAGCTTTATGCAAACCTTAACTAAAAATATATACGGAATAGGCGTTATATTTCTTAGGGAAAATCACACATAGGTCCCAGGTAAGACATTTAATAAAGAAATGGTCCCAAACATTCTCACATTTATTCCCAGTTCCCAAGGGACCTTTTTGTGATTAATTGCAATTATGTAAAGACCAAATTGCCCCCCAGAAAATGAACTGAAGACCTCAAATTTTATCTTCTTCTGCGTTGCACCGCGCTTTCTGTACCGGTAAAGCTCTCAACTTGTTTCTTTGCTTTCCCCTATCCAACTTTTTCTCTCATGTACTACAAAACATACCAAGCAAACTCATACATACAAACCAATGTGAGAGTTTAGCTGTGAGGTCTGACTCGAAATTGTGCACTCTTGAATCATCGTGCGTTTGCTTCCAAGTTCTCCTCTCATCGCTCCGCTCATCTGCGTCCGTGGTCAGTGTCTTTGGTATCATCTGACTCCTCACAAACGTGGCTGTCACCTCATCACTTTTAAGGTGAGCTAATCATCAACTCCATTGAATCCCCTTTTTGAAAACCCTAGTTATTCCTCTTCTAACATGTCCACGCTCTTACTTCCACTGTTAATTAATGTTATATATACCCTTGTCTCTGACCTTTTTCTTGCCACTCAATCTCATCGCGTCGTCAGCGCTTCTCACCGGCCTTGCTCTGAAACTCAGCTTGAACCCACTCTTGTGTGCTACAACCTTTTTATATTCTTCAGCGAGGTTTCTTTGCAATTTATGTTGGACCGGTAAAATTTTAGCTGATGAACTGGGGGCTGGAATTAGTGCAGCAAACTGGAGTTGATTTGTTTGTTCTTTGAGGAAAGAGTTCCTGTAATTAGAGGTAAAACTCCCCTTCCATTTGTGATTTATGTTGGACTGGTACAGAATATATATTGTTATGGTCTTGTTATAGTGTTGTATGGTTCTAGAATTGGTATAATTTGGGTGTTTAATTTGTATTATGCTCCATGAAGATGTTGGGCAATGTTACTGTGGAATGAGGATATATATCATTGTTGTAAATTTTTGGTGCTATATTCTGGTGTTGTGCTTAACTTTGGAGGCTGTTTTGCTATATAGAATTATGTTGTACATTTTGGTTGAAGGGGGATATGAAAGTTAAACAAAGGTTATTTTGGTTATTTTAAGTGTGCCCGACATGACATTCAAATTCCTTAACTCTTCTTTGTAATTAGTGAAACTGAAAGTATTTGATTGATATCAACTTCCTTAGAGGAGACTTAATTGTCATTTTCCCATCCTTTTATGGTATTTAATATAAGACCTTTTGTAAAATTTAGTGAAATATTTATGATGTATTTTCAAAAAAATGCCCTGTTATGCAATTAACTCTTAATTTATTGGGAAGTATCCTCTTTGACTTTATTGCAGAGGTTAATGACTTTAACTTAGTTTTGCAATGTTTTAATATTCGCCTCAAGTTAATAACCACTTTAAAAGGATAGTTGAGGCTGCACATAGTGGTTGCAAATGAATGTGTATGTTAAATGTTGGTATTGAATGGTTGGCATTCAATGTGCTTCCTAACATGAATGGTGAAAATGAATGTGTATGTTAAATGTAGGTTTAATCTATTCTGAAATTTAGATCATTTGTTTACTACAAGGTTTATATGATTCTCTGAAACATATGGGTCATGTGACCTTTTGAATAAGGATGTCTGGGGTCACTGTTATGATTACTTTCATCCATTGGTCGTAGGTTTGGTTAGATAAATCACTATATATTTAATTGAGATAGTTGCAAAGACCAGCTTTAACATTGCTTGGTAGCTCTGTTTAATTTAATGATAAAATGATGCATTGCCTTGTAATTTTAAATGGATTTAATTTCCATTTCTAGGCTTGTTCCAGCCGATGTGTGGTTTTCAAGTATCTTCTTAAATTGTTTGTTAAGTTCCTCTTTAATATTTTGTTGGATTAACAATCAGGTGCTGAGTTCCAAGCCACTGAATTGGGCCTGCTCGTTGAGAATGCCTCAATTAAGCAACTTGGCTTGGCTCGTAAAGTGACCATCACCAAGGACTCTACCACGCTTATAGCTGATGCTGCATTGAAAGATGAGTTGCAAGCAAGGTTGCACAATTAAAGAAGGAGTTGGTTGAAATAGATTCAGTGTATGACTCTGAGAAATTGGTTGAGAGGATCGCTAAATTATCTGGCGGAGTTATTTGTTCTTATTTGCTGGTAGTATCCTTGCATTTCTTTGATGCTGGTGCTGATGTCAAGGAAATGTCATATGCATATCTTGTATAAATTCCTTATCTCAATAAAAAATTTTGGAATTGGTTGCCCCTTCCCTCCCAGACATTGTTATTTGTTTATTTATCTTTCCCTTTTTTGATAGATTACCTGTGAGATATTGGTGACAGTGCTGATGTGAGCATGATTGGGCTGTTTGGAAAAAGAATAGAAGAAAAAGAAGAAGATCAAGTGGTGCGAACCCAAAGGAAAAGATCCCGTGAACCCACAGCCAATCTAAAATATACGCATCCAAAGAAAACTAAACAGAGGTTAACGATCCATTTGAACCATTGGACACGGAAGAACAAGGACCCTAAGTGCTGGAAGATGCCATAAGGTTGATCAAGCCTTGATAAGTATGTTAGTTCTGAAAAGAACCCTAGAGAACATGCAATCTTTCATTCAAAATCCAAGTCTGCCGTCAAAAGAGGCGTTACAAATTATTTAGATGAAAATCACAAATCTGACCCAATTTGCATTAATTGCAAATATTAAAGTCTAATTAAAATGGACACTCAAGAAAAAAGGAAAAATTAACTTTTACCTAATTTGCAGTGAATGCAAAGAAGGAAACTCTTAAAATAGGAAACTCCAAAAGTCAAATCTGGCAACTAGTATGTAATTTTCGTGCAAATAAAAACCATAAAATATGATCATCATTTAAAGCCCAAAATGTGCTTATTTAGGCCCAAATGAGTCCTCCCATGCGAAGTACTTGGCCCAAGCTCTTTTGTTCCACGTCTCTAAACCCAAAACTTGATCCGCAACTCCATTATCAGCCCAAATGAGATTAGTGACGTTTTTAGCTTTTCCATCTAGATCTGATCCAATTACCATTTGCTTTGTCCATGTCTCCTGCACTAACTCATTTAATGCTTCTTTAATCTTTTTGGATCTTGCCCTTGTGATTGGACCACTTGGAATTTGCAATGGATCACTTGAATTCAAAGAGTTAGCTTGCTGATCCTGGAGATATGGAGGTTGAAGAAGTTGAAACATTTTGCAGTACCAGCTAATAGTTTATCTGGTTCACTTCCTTCTTCACTTTACAATCTATCATCTCTCACTCTAATATCAATAGGAAACAACTTTTTGAAAATGACTCGACTTCCATACAACATGTTCTCCACCCTCCGAAATCTATCGGTTTTTGCCATTGGTCTGAATCAAATTTCAGGTTCAATCCCGAACTCCATCACTAATGCATCTTCACTCCAACTGTTTGATATTGCTTCAAACCATTTTTCTGGTGACGTTCCCAATCTAGGAGACCTAAAAGACCTATGGATTCTCAATCTAGATTTGAATGATATTGGAAGCAGCTCAAGTAGTGACCTTGATTTCATCACATCTTTGAAAAATTGCAGCAAACTTGAAAGATTAAGTTTGTTTCACAATAAATTTGGAGGCATTTTACCGAATTCCATAGCAAATTTGTCTACCCAACTCACTAGACTAGGCCTGGGTAGAAATCAAATAGATGGTACTATTCCTGATACTTTAGGAAAGTACACAATCTTATATGCCTTGGGTCTCGAAGAAAACAAATTATCTGGCACCATTCCAATTGCTTTTGGGAAATTACATAAGATGAAACAATTAACTCTGTGGGGAAACCAGCTTTCAGGAGAGGTACCATCTTCCTTGGGAAACCTTAGTGAATTGATTACGTTATCAATTTCATGGAATATGCTTGAAGGGAAAATTCTTACCACAATTGGAAACATGAAAATTTGCTAACCCTAGACCTTTCAAAAAACAATCTCAATGGAGCTATACCCTTTCAGATTTTTGGTCTCTCCTCCTTGTCCATTTTATTGAACCTATCTCACAACTCATTGGATGAATCTTTGCCTACTGAGGTAGGAACACTTAAGAACCTTGGCACTTTGGATATCTCTTAAAATAATCTTTCTGGAGAGATCCCTTCAACTATAGGAGAGTGCACAAGTATGGAATACCTCAACTTACTAGGGAATTCCTTCAATGGGCCCATGCCTCCTTCGCTTTGATTTAAGGTCTTGTACATTTGGATATATCTCGAAATAACCTATATGGATCAATACTAATCGGCCTACAGAATATTTCTTCTCTCCAATACGTGAATATTTCCTTCAATGTGTTAGATGGTGAGGTGCCAACAGAAGGGGTGTTCAGCAATGCAAGTGCAATATCAGTTATAGGAAATACGAATCTTTGTGCCGGTATCTTTGAGTTGCACTTACCACCTTGCCCTAAAAAAGTTGATGCACAAAATAAACACAACTTGAGGCTCATGGTTAGTGTGATTTGTGTGGCGGTTTCCCTTCTATTGATATCTTTTCTTGCTTTTTATTGGAGGCCAGAAAGCAACAATAAATCATCTTCTACTTGGCCAAGAATTGAACAATTTCCCCAAGTGTCGTATCAAAATCTACACATTGCAACTGAAGGTTTCTCCACCAACAATTTGATTGGATATGGGAGTTCTGGCTCAGTATATAAAGGAATGCTAGAGCCAGAAGATTAAGTTGTTGCAATAAAGGTGCTCGACCTTCAAAAGAATGGAGCTGAAAAGAGTTTCATTTTAGAATGCAATGCATTGAAAAATATAAGGTATCGAAATTTGGTAAAAATCTTCACATATTGCTCCAGCATGGATTACAATGGACAAGAATTTAAGGCATTGGTATTTGGGTATATGTCGAATGGAAGCCTTGAAAAATGGTTGCATACTAATCAAGAAAGTGAACCGCGGTCAAAATTGGATATTTGTCAAAGATTAAATGTTATATATGATGTTGCCTCCGCCTTACATTATCTTCATTGTGAAAATGAGCAACCGGTTGTCCATTATGACTTAAAGCCAAGCAATGTCCTTCTTGATGATGATATGGTGACTCATGTAAGTGATTTTGGGTTAGCGAGATTACTTGCCACCCTTGATGGCATTTCTCGAAAGCAAAAGAGCACATATGGAATAAAAGGGACAATTGGCTATGTTCCTCCATGTACAATTTATTATTATTTTCACCTAAAGCTCTTGTAAATTCCATTTTCTTTTATGAAATATTCGTATTTTTATTTTATTCTATTCAAGGAAATTAATTTCTAAGCATTAATCATAGTCTAACATACATATTTCAGAGTATGGAATGGTTTCTGAGGTATCAACACAAGGTGATGTGTATTCTTTAGTATTCTTATTTTGGAATTGTTAACCGGAAAAAGACCAACAGATGTTATGTTTAAAGATGGCCACAATCTTCGTAGCTATATCTTAACTTCACTTCCAAACAATCTTTCGAAGATTGTGGACACAGCTCTTGTACCCGAAAAAATGCAACAAACATCAACAGTAGCTGAAGGAGAAATTAGGATGGATGAGGTGACTCTTATGCATCCCAACCATGAAAAGACTCTAATTTCATTGTGAGATTGGGCTTGCTTGTTCCGTACAATCTCCAAAAGAGAGGATGAACATGAAGGATGTACTGAGGGAGCTAAATCAAATTAAACATGCTTTTGGTCCTGGCCAAACAAGTCATCGAAGTTGACTGCAACAAAGAATGAGCATGTAATGAAATGCCACCTTAGATATGCTGTTAAAATTCCTTACTTCTCATTAATTGTAATTTCAATCTGAATTCTTCTCTAAGACTTCCTTTGTGAATAAAGAAAAGCCAACCAATGTGCCTGAATGAATTGTTACATTGATTGGTGAATCATGCAGCAACTACTTCAATGCCTAAATTGCTATGATCAACATTACTACATCTACGCTGACACTCAACAAACTACAATTTTTATTAGGAAAATAAACAAATTGTGTAATCTTTTTCACATAAGTACAAATACGCCTAACATGGTTTTCTAGGCTAAAACGGAGAATAAACCAATTACATAATTTAATTGATCCCAAAAATGAAAGAAATGTAAGTTTTTTTAAAAAAGTAGAACTCAGATCGATCGATAATATATTGATGAATGTACAATTCTAAATAAAAATGGAAGGAAATATGCAAATGAAACTTCAGCACAACAACAGAAAAGAAAAGCACAATCTGTTTTTCTTATGGTGGAGAGGAGTCTTTCATGGGAGAACTATAATCATAATAAATTATTTTAAAAAAATGAAGATTTCTTTTGAGAACCAAAAACTATCGTTCTTGGGGCCAAAACATGTTTTAAAAATGCAACCAACAAGAATCCTGAGCATTGACTCTTAGCAAAAAATAATGATAACTGTAACCCTTCAGAAAAGTTTTAATTTTTAAAGCTTCTTAGAATAATCCTGAGCATATGAGTTGCTAATGTGAAAAATTTCTTAAAACCGGACCTTTTGTTTTTGAAGCCTTTCTAGCTCTTCTTTAGAAGATCCCAAATTTCTAATTTTTTGTTAGATTCTAGTGATTGTAAATCCAAGTCATAATTAATGTAAAACCAAATGATAAAAAGCAGGCCTTCAAGACAAGTATCGAACTAACACATACTATACATACGAAGTGTTTGTAATTAAATGTGTGAAATCGGATGTGATTCTTGTGTTCAACAAATGTGACGTCAAGAAAAAATATATATCCGATTTTTTTAATTCACAAGAACAAATTTATATAGTGCATCGGCAAATAGGGGAAGATAATAAATCTAAACATTGGACGTTTGACCCTTGTTCTTGTACAATCACACTCTCAAGTATTGTTTTCTCTTCAAATGAGAGTTGGTACAACAGAGATGTTATTCATTAACAACATAACAAATTAAAGTTTAAATCAAGTTAAAAGAAAGAAGTTAAACTTCAAGAAAGTGAGAATGTGAATATGACAATAGATATGGACAGAGAACGGCCTCTCCCGTTTGGTCTCACTCTGTTTTTGTTCATCCATGTTTAATTTGAGCCATGCTTTTACCAAAACAGGATATTTAAAGCTTAAAAAAACCAAATTTAAGTCTACACCAATCACCAGTTTCTCTCACATACGAAACGGAGAATTTTTATTTACTAAAACAGGGTCTTTAAAAGTTCAAAGAATTCAATCTCAAATCTACAAGTTTCTCAAAAATATTAACAGGAAAAATTTGTATATGAGAGTTTAGGATTTTGAAAATTATTGGTTTGGGCTTCAACATATTCATCGATCGTAATTGAACTGTAAGTTGTCCTCAGCAACATAGACTATCTTCAGCCTCTGTTTCCCACACTTTCTCTGTTTTGCTTCTTGTTTGTTAATTCGGGCTATCACTGGAGTTAAATTTAGCCTTCTTTACCATTTTTGTATGCTACGTAAAGGTCATTTTCTCATTTCCTTATTGTATTTAATTACATTAAATATTAGTCTATGAAAATAATAAGCTTCCTGTGATTTTTTTTTTATGGGAATGTCCTAGAAAGTTTGACGTGATCCATTTAACAAGACCCCCCCTCCCAAAAAGAAGTTTCTACGACATTAATCATATTCTTCATAAAAAATGCTCCTAATTACCCTTATTTGGGCGAAAGAAATTAAGGGAAAAGGCTCTGGTAATTTTGATCAAAAAAATCATATAAATTGTTGAAAAATTTAAGGGAAATTTACTATAAGGTTCCAATAAGAAGGATTAATGAACAAAATGTTTCAAATATTGATAAAATTACCATCAGGTCCCAATAAAATTGACATAATTACTCTCAAGTCTCAACTATTGAGGTTGTTAATAAAGGTAGTGGCTGTTGTTAATATAGCTTCCAATATTGTTAATGACAACTGCATGACAAACTCTCAGATCCCAAGAGTTCGAGTTGCTGAGTTTGTTAATGAAGATAGCAATTGTTGTTAATATAATTTCAGAGGTTGTTAATGACAATTGCATGACAAACTCTGAGGTTCCAAGTGACCTTTTTGTGATTAATTCTCCAGCAACTGTCATTAACAACCTCACCAGCCATCAATAATAACCGGACCAATCATCATTAATAATCTTTGGAACCTGATGGTAATTTTACCAATTTTATTGGGACCTTTATCCATTAATTTTTCTTACCAGGATTTGATAATAAATTTTTTAACATTTAATGTAATTAGCTAAAGTAACTCGTTGCCAAAGATTAGGGAGAGAACTTATTCTACAAGAACAAAGATCTTGTAACATTATTAGGACTTTATGGAACACTATGAACATTAAGGAGTGGTTAGGTAGAAAATTGCCAAGAGCCCACACCCATCTGCTTAATTTTATAATGTAACATGTTTTGTTGAAAACATTTTAATATCATAATACGTACCCCAAAAAAATATAAAACGCCCTAGTCTAATATAAATTTATCCTCCTAGCTAGCATCCTCAACCAACTAAAATTTCATAACTAATTATCGAAGGTAATTTTTATATTTTAAAATAAATAAGTAATTTTAACTAATTTCATTAATTTATGAAAAGTTGTTAATAAGTGCTTATCATATAGTACCTATGATCCTTAGTATAAGAACTAATTAATTTTTATTAGGGAGATTAAGTAAACTAAATACGTTACTTAACGATATTTATATATTGTTTGTCTCTAGACTAATTTGTTTAACTTATAAACTGATATGTAATCTAATTATATTTATAAATAAATATTTTTAGCAATGTATTTAGCATCTTGAATATCTCCTATAAAAATCAATTTTTTATATTAAAGATCGGAAGTAGTGTGTGTATATGGATCACACTTACATCAAGTTCCTTTTATATATTATTTTGAGTTTTTCAATAACATTTTCTCATGTATCCTAATTTTTTCATGTGGGTATACAGTTAAATAATAATATTTTAAAAATATGATGTATACTGAGCAGTGGCAGAGCCACATGTATGTGAGTGTGGGCAAATGCCCCCACTCAACTTTTGGATATTTATGTAAATAACATGAGACTTTTTTGTTATGCACCCACTAATTTTTAAGATTTGAACCTACTCGAATTATCTATACTAGCAAGTCTATTGTCATTTATTTGAAAATAAAAAAATACCCCCATTGGTAGAAGGTCCTGACTCCGCCATTGATAATGAATATAAGGAATTTGACCTAAACATTTATATATATATATATATATATAAAGTTGAACTGGTCAGGCAAGCTGCAAAGGTTTTTCTTCATTGATGATGGAAGCAAGGAGGCGTCTTCATTGAAGAGAGTCATGAAACATGATTCTTCTAGTCTATTTTCTTTTTGGCCAAATGATTCTAGTCTATTCACATGAACATCATAATCCATAGATGGATGACTTATAATATTGGTATTTATATTTTATGTTGTACTATTGTGTATGATTAATGGATAGATTAATATATATATATATATATATTGACCGCTGATATTTCACATCATTTCAATTTTTTTATCTACATAATTATAGATTTTCAACACTTAATTTTGTATTAATTGGTCATGGAAGGTGACGACATTGAAAGGTTGAGTAGGAAAGGGACACGTACACATGTTATACCTGCTGCATTATTTGATGGTTGACTCACTCAACTATATTCTAAATTTATTTACTTGTTATCATTAAAAAAATACCATTAGCGAATTAATGTTATATAAGAATACAATTGTTCAAAGAACGTCCCAATCTTCATGACCTTCTGCGAAGGTTACATATATATAAATAATGTTATATATATTCATATTATTAATACATGCTAGCGTTTAATAATGTTTTTTAGGAGACCAAAAATTTGATTAAGCCCTAAAGTATGCTTTAGTCCTATCTAGATCTTACGCGCACACTGAGATTATCTCTTAGAATTAATTACATACATAGTAAAACTTAGGATAATTAAAAACAAATTAGAGTTCCTATAACAGCATCACCATTTCAATATATGAATCCACAAAACTCTTCACGCTCTTGATCATAACCATGGCTTTTGCCTCCATTTCATTTCCATTTGTTTCCAAAGGTTACCTTCAACCAGTAATCCTTCTCATCTTCTGCATAAACTCGCTTTGCTTCCACCACGCAAGAGCTGCATCAAATGAGACTGATTATTTGGCATTGCTCAAGTTTAAAGGATCAATAACTGATGATCCTAACCAAATCTTGAGCTCCTGGAATAGTTCCAACCACTTCTGCAGCTGGACTGGAATCACATGCAGCCACAAGCATCAGCGAGTCACCGAGTTGAATCTGGGAGGTTATCATCTTGGTGGCATCATATCGTCTCACGTTGGAAATCTCTCTTTCTTGAGATATCTCAACATCTCGAAAAATGGTTTCCATGGAGAAATCCCATCACAGTTGGGAAATCTATTCAGGCTAAGGTCACTCTATCTCTCAAACAACACATTGACAGGACAGATTCCTTGGAACTTGACGGGTTGCACTGAATTGAATAACTTGTTCTTGGATGGGAATAATCTTACTGGAACTATACCATATCAGCTGGGGGCTCTTCAGAAGCTTCAAAAGTTGCAGCTTACAACCAACAAGTTAACTGGAAAAATCCCATTATCCATAGGGAATCTTACTTCCCTCACCCTTCTTTCAATGGGCTTTAATAACTTTGGAAGGAACCATATCGGCAGATATAGGCCAGCTGAAGAACTTGACATTTTTTGCAGCACCAGTGAATAGTTTGTCCGGTACTCTTCCTTCTTCACTTTACAATCTATCTTCTCTCACAGTGATATCTGTAGCAGTAAACAATCTCAATGCCACCCCACTTCCAAACATGTTCTCCAGCCTCACAAGTTTGATATATTTTGGCATATATGATAATCAAATCTCGTCTTCTATCCCAAATTCCATTGTAAATGCATCCTCACTCGGGCTTCTTGATATTTCTGAAAACCATTTTTTCGGAAAAGTTCCCAATCTAGGAGGCCTAAAAGATCTTTGGTACCTAAATCTAGGATTGAATGATATTGGAAGCAGTTCAAATAGTGACCTTGATTTCATCACATCTTTGAAAAACTGCAGCAAACTTGAAATATTAAGTTTGGCTTACAACAAATTTGGAGGCAGTTTACCCAACTCCATAGGAAATTTGTCTACCCAACTCACTAGACTATTCCTGGGTGGTAATCAAATATACGGTACTATTCCTGATGCTTTAGGAAAGTATACAAATTTAACCATCTTGACTCCGGCAGGCAACGAATTCTCAGGCAACCTTCCAACTTCTTTTGGGAATTTACGTGAGATGAAAAAATTATATCTTGAGGGAAACCAACTCACTGGAGAGATACCAACTTCCTTAGGAAACCTTAGTGAATTGATTGAGTTATCAATTTACAAGAATATGCTTGAAGGAAAAATTCCTGCCACAATTGGAAACATGAAAAATTTGCAAATCCTAGACCTTTCAGAAAACAACATCAATGGAGCTATACCCCTGCAAATTTTTAGTCTTTCTTCATTGTCCATTTACTTAAACTTATCATTCAACTCATTGAATGGATCCTTGCCTATGGAGGTAGGACAGCTTAAAAACCTTGGCACTCTGGATATCTCTGAAAATAATCTTTCCGGAGAGATTCCTTTAGCCATAGGAGAGTGCATAAGTATGGAATACCTTAACTTACAAGGGAATTCCTTCAATGGGCCCATGCCTCCTTCGCTAGCTTTGATGAAAGGTCTCACACATTTGGATATGTCCAGAAACAACCTATCTAGATCAATACCAGAGGGCCTACGAAACATTTCTTCTCTTCAATACTTGAATATTTCTTTCAATATGTTTGATGGTGAGGTGCCAACTGAAGGGGTTTTCAGCAATGCAAGTGCAATATCAGTGATAGGAAATACGAATCTTTGTGGGGGTATCTCTGAGTTGCACTTACCACCTTGCCCTAAAAAAGTTGACACACAAAAACACAATTTGAGGCTTATTGTTAGTGTGATTTGTGTGGCCTTTTCTCTTCTATTGTTATCTTTTCTTGCTTTCTATTGGAGACGAGAAAGGCAGCATAAATCATCTTCATCTTCAACTTCAGAAGGAAGAGAACAATTTCCTAAAGTATCGTATCAAAATCTATACATTGCAACTGAAGGTTTCTCCCCCAACAATTTCATTGGATCTGGGAGTTCCGGCTTAGTATATAAAGGAAGGCTAGAGCCAGAAGATAAAGTTGTTGCAATAAAGGTACTCAACCTTCAAAAGAAGGGAGATGAAAAGAGTTTCATTTCAGAATGCAATGTATTAAAAAATATAAGGCATCGAAATTTGGTTAAGATCTTCACATGTTGCTCGAGCGTGAATTACAAGGGACAAGAATTTAAAGCATTGGTATTTGATTACATGTCAAATGGAAGCCTTAAAAAATGGTTGCATCCTGATCAAGAAAGTGAACAACGGTCTGCATTGGATATTTTTCAAAGATTAAATATTATATATGATGTTGCATCTGCCTTACATTATCTTCATTGTGAAAATGAGCAACCGGTTGTCCATTGCGACTTAAAGCCAAGTAATGTCCTTCTTGATGATGATATGGTGGCTCATGTAAATGATTTTGGGTTGGCGAGATTACTTGCCACCATTAATGGCATTTCTCAAGAGCAAACGAGCACAGCTGGAATAAAAGGGACGATTGGCTATGCTCCTCCAGGTATAATTTATTGTTATTTTGGCTTGAAGCTCTCATGTAAATTCCATTTCTTTTATGAATTTCTTTTCTTTTGTCTTATTAGTTTCTACAAAATGAATTTATAAATATTGACAATATATAATCTAACATGTTTCAGAGTATGGAATAAATTCTATGGTGTCAACACAAGGTGATGTGTATTCTTTCGGTATTCTTGTTTTGGAAATGTTAACTGGAAAAAGACCAACTGACATAATGTTTGAAGATGGCCACAATCTTCATAGCTACGTCAAAGCTGCATTTCCAAATAATCTTTTAGAAATTGTGGACATAGCTCTTACACCACAACAAATGAAACAGACAAACATAGCAGCTGGAGGAGAAATTAGGAAGGAGGTAGTGGCTCTTATGCATCCTAACTATGAGAAGA
>JANTPZ010012287.1:0-10328 GCA_025593235.1 Vachellia pachyceras | reverse complement strand
CATTGAAGGGTTGAGAAGAGCCGGGATAGAGTGCTTGAAGGGGAATGCAGGGTTGTTTTGTTGGATGAATCTAAGTCCTATGTTGGAGAAACCGACGATAGAAGGTGAATTGGAGCTTTGGAATTCCATTTTGCATGAAGTGAGGCTAAATATATCTCCCGGTTCTTCTTGCCATTGTTCTGAACCGGGTTGGTTCAGGGTTTGTTTTGCAAATATGAGCGAGCAGACTCTGGAAATAGCACTCGATAGGATACGCAACTTCATGGATCAAACAGAATAAGTATATATATATATAAGTCTATAGTTGTTACTATCAATCTCTCTCCTCATCTTTTCAAAACATTTTTCAAAATGGTTCTGCCATTTTGGTTCATTCTTTAGATTGGGTATATGATGTGGCAGCAAAACCCAAGATCCATTTCAGGAAAGATCATATGGCTCAAGCTGTGTAGTTGGAATGTACTATTGTTTGCTTGCTTAATTTACTTAGTTAAGCAAGTTCCTAGAATTTTATTTTGTATGATTACTCGCATACAAATGATTAATGAAAAGTTCTCTGTCTCCAACGTGTTCTGCGACCATTTGACCAAGTCGCTATCCGATTAAAATTAATTATGAATAAAATGAAAATGATCCTATTTGGGGCTTCACAAAGATCGAGTCAGATCAAGTTTGTGTTCAACCTGGAGTCCAATCATGACGAAGGATCAGTTTGGCTTCTGTGGTCCGAGGACTAGTCTAGCCTATCTGATATCACTATCTAACTTCTCATTCGGTCCATTATTCAGGATCAGGTTTGGTCTCGCGTGAGTCACTGGGCTTGTGTATAGCCCTAATACTATTTATGTTCTAATCAAAAAGATGCAGTCCACTTTGGTGTGAATCAATTGACAATGAAAATTGCATGTTTGAAAATTACAGACGTGTATAACACCAACAACTAGATGCCAATAACTCGTATTTGAAAGGAAGTTGTTAATTATTAATGTCACTGCCTTTTCATGCTTATATATTTGGATTGATTAGGACATAATTAAATAAGATGGTTTGTTTAGTTTTAAGTATTGTACATAATGATGAAATCATGGTCCTCCACCGCTTCACGTGAGAGCGTCTGATTGAGATTGCTTATTGACTAGTAGAGCTTGGTTACATTAATTAATCTTTGATCACCAAACTTTTGGCTATATATATATATTTAGTTCAATTATTGCATGCAGTTGCAGCAAAATCCCTACCCAAAATAAAATTAATTAATTAATTCTCGAGCTAACAAAACCGAGTTGAGCAAAGCGAACAGAACACGCCATTATTAGGATAAGCACTTAATTATGGCATAAATTCTATTGTTAGATTTTGTAATTAACTATTTTGCAGAAGCCAGCACAGTTTAGTTTATAACAGAACTACGTTGATGGAATGATTTGACTTCATTATATATATAATACTGTTAGCTTTCAACTAATCTCCAACATAACTGTCGTCTTATCCCATGCTCAGAGAATAATGAATATGATTTGTCATCTTTGAAACCAGATGGACAAACCAAATCGCAGGCCGTACCATAATAATCATCCACGACTCCTCACTAAACATGATTTTATAACCAATCAATTATAGTCAACCATGTGTTTGGCGAAAAATAAGTATAGTCAACAATGTCTTTTCGCTAACATCGTGGAGTTGCCCGGCCCGCAAAATATTGGATACATTTTAATCGGTGGTCAGAGGTAAATTAGTCTGAGATTATATTGGGTCCGTTTGGCAACGGGTCAAGAAGTACTTATGGGTATTTTCACATAAACCAAGATAAATATGTGAAGGAGATTATCTCATTTTAAAAAAAAACACTGTTGAACGTGGTTATAAGTTCTTATGGCAATTTGTCAAACGGCCATATCATCATTATTTTTAGCTGGCAACCTGCAATGTGTAGACCACGTTATATCCGAGGAGTGGCAGTGAGAATTTTATTTTTATACTGTGGAAATGAGAATGGGGACACTCAACCATTAGTTTAAGTGCCCTTTGATTAGTGCGTTTGATTAAGGTTCATTTTTAAAACTGGCAAACTCAATTTTTTTTTGAAAAAATCGACCATGTCTAACATATCATTGTTGTTAATAAGGCCTAGTTTAGAAGACATTTTAAGAATAGTTTTTACAAATTCTGAGATAAAATATAGGTTTTGAAAATGTGATTGTATTTGAGAAGTTCTGCCTTTTACAAATTCCGAGACAAAAGTAGGTTGGAAAGAAGAAAGAAAAATTATGAAAGAAAAAATTTATTACGAGAGAGTGTGTGATTTGATAAGAAATAGTTTTTACAAAACCTCAGTTTTAAACGGAGGTTTTGTATCCAAAATAGAGTTTTCCAAAAATGTGAGTACTTAGACAAAACATAGATTTTGGGATAAAACCTAGATTTTTAAACCAAATCTAGGCTTTGGGAAGTGAAACCAAACAAGCTCTAAATCATAACTCTTTTCAGGGCTTGTTTGGAAGTCCTTTTCAGAATAACTTTTACTGATTCTAAGATAAAATCTGGGTTTTGGAGAATAAATTTTGCAGATTTTGAGGTAAAAACCTAGGTTTTAATAGATTGTATTTGTGTAGTTATTAGTTTTTACGAAATTCGAGATAAAAAAATAGGAAAAAAGAAAGAAGAAAGAGAGAAAAATAAAAATATGAGAGAGAATATTTATTATAAGAAAAAATGTAAAAAAATAAAAAGATAGGGCGAGAGTTTTTTTTTTTTTTTTTGCCAAAGATAGAGGCAGAGGTAAACGATGGGAAGGAAGTAATCATGTCGTTGCATGGCTCGTATCATCGTCAGAATTTTCATTTTAATTTTATCACTTAACCATTTAAGCTAAAGGAATATTCCGCTTTTCCAACCATCAAGCCACGTCAGGATGGTGCTAGTACCTCATAATCATATTTAACACCATCAGTGTCTTCATTAAATTGTAAGGACTGACATTTTACAATGACGGAAATTTGAGAAACCAAAATATATGGTCTGAAATTAAAGGAACTGAAACTAAAATGGAGGTAAACTTTTAAAGGCAGGAAGGACATTATATTCATCCATGGACAAAATGTTCCCCCAAACTTAGGCACTTTTTATATTTTTGTAGTAATCTATAATTTTTCTCGTTAACATTTGTAAACACAAATGTTGAATTATTTAAGCCATTGGGAAACATTACATTTAAAATCAGAGAAATAAAATTTTGTCTTTGATGCACTACTTAATATTTTTAATATAAAACTCAGTTAATATTTTTAGAAGATTAAAAAATTAAAAAATTATTTAATTATAAAATATTTACTGAATAATTTATATATATTATATATAATTTTATAAGTCTGACAAATTAATTTTAAAAAAATAATATATTAATAAATTTGTTTTCTTGATCTTGAAAAATAAGTTGGCAAATTATTATATTAAAAAAAGAGGTTTGTATAAAAAAAATAAAAATTGGAAGTATAATTTAACCCTTTCTGTAATTTTTTTTTTGAGGCCGAGAAATTTTGTAATAAATATTTAAAACAGTACAAATATGGAAATGACTCAAATCTGAAATCACAAATGAGATCTTAACATTTTTTCCCTCGTCCGGTTCACCGGAGCTTCACTGCGATTAGTGTGGACCTGACCCACTTCATGCACCTAAAAATGGTGGTGAGTCTCCTAACAGTGGCTGCTGCATAGACAAAGACTCAACAGATCTTAATTATCACATGATGGGACCACAAGCACAAAGAAGGGCTTAGACTCGGCTATTACTATTTTTTTTGTGTATAAACCATCCGGTATCTTGGGGTATCCTGGGTTCATTGTCAGCAACAGACTAATCTGGACACCCGCGAGAAGACCTTACGGTGGTAGCGAGGTACTGATGGGACAACCTCTTTGAGGTTGCGTTAATTATCGCGGCTGTCACTCCCCAGGGTTCGAACCCTCGCCCTAAAAAATGCTGGTAGTAACCCTTGCTAACTCTATCAAACGTCTATTGGTATCAAGCGTCTATTGGTGACTGGGTCATTACTATTGAGATTGGATGGATTGGATTTTTGATAATGTTTTCTGGACCAATTTACTTACTTATTGGGTCAATTTAAGCCTAAAGTTGTATTATCCAGCCTGAAATTATTACTGTAGAGGGAAATTAAAAAAAAACTGGGAAGCGAAGCAGTGAGGAGCAGGTGCATTGCGCATCACGAAGGTCAAAAACTTAAAACCCGAATCTCTTATCTCCATTTTTTTTTACACTCTCAATTTCTGCACTAGTTTTCTTCCTCACATTCTGCTAGCAGCCGTACGGTAGCGGCGGTGGAGACAATTCTGATTAATATCCGATTTAGCATTCAACTGGTGCACAAGGTAAAGTTCTCGGAAATTAATTTTGGCCTTTTTTTAATTTTATTCTCTGCATCTGATTGATGTTAGCTCAAAGAGACTTGCCCTTGCCTTTTAGATCTTGAGCCTTGTGGCTGATCTACTTCTCTACCGTTCCATTCCTAGTTTTCGTTCTTGAAGCTTCAGTATGTTGGGGATGTGGTTTAAAATCACTGTGCGTTTATATATATTGCATAACACGAGAATGTTGAAATTTTAGAGTTTTAATTCTGCACGTGTAAGTTAATTTGGCATTTTTAGCACAGCCTATCTCTGTGAAAACTGTAAGGTGAGCTGTTGTTATACCTAGTATACACTGAGTCTAAGACTAGGTGTTTATTTCAAATGGTTTTATGGAACAAAGATTGATGAAATTCATTTATGCTTCATAGTTTGGAGGATATTCATTAGATTTGTTGAATCGGATTTCTATGATTTAGGATAATCATCTTTGTTAAATAGCTCCCTTAGTGTTCTTTTTGTGCTGCTGCTGATAGGCATAAAAATAAATTCTTGGTCCATTTCTTTAATGGCTATATTTAAAAATCTAAGCGTATTAAAAATGTCATATTCTGTTCTACTTAATAAAGTGTATGAGAGACCTGCCTTGATCAGTTCTAGTTCTGTCCTCAATGTTACCAGTAAGTAGTGGAATTTAAATCAAATTTGAGGGACAACAAAATGACCAATTTCAAGAGAATTTCATTTTTAAGGATTATTTTATATTTGCTTTCCAGTTGGGATTCAGAGCTTTCCCTGCCTACTTTGCAGCACTGATGGCATCTAAGTTGCAGCAATTGCAATCCAAAGCTCGCCAAGCATCACAATTTGTTGTTAAGCATGGGACCCCTTACTACAAGCAGTTGTTAGAGGAGAACAAGCAATACATTCAGGAACCACCTACCGTGGAAAAATGCAACCTTCTGGCAAAGCAATTGTTTTATACTCGTCTTGCTAGGTTATATTTTCTTCAAACTTGTCATTTTACCTTTTTAATGTTGGTTATGGCAGTTTTTGCTTTATAAAATACTTTATATTGGGCCTTTTTGGTAAAACTTGTTGATCTGATCTGTATAGTTGAAATTCTGTATGCGAATTTGATCTTGCCAATTGTGTCTGTGGCTTATACTGTCATACTTTGCATTTGAAAACTCGTGCACTCATGTAGGAAGGGAGACAAAGGACGTACATATTCTTGTGATTAAGCATTAACTTGGCATTCAAACGGAATTCGTCCTTTCATCAAATATTTATGGGATGATGATCAATCTAGTTTTTCCTTTGTAATTAAATACTTAGATCCATTCCAGGACATGTAAATTTTGGCAATGTTGTGAGTGGCTTGCTTGTTTATGTCATTAACAGGATGTACATTTCCTTATATTCTCATGTTGATTAATGTATGGTGCTTAGCTGTTAGCCTGTTACCATTTAATTGATGCCTTTTTTTAAACTCATATGCCTAATATACGAAACCAGTTGCGTGCACTTAGTTGCAATTGTATGCATAACCATATATTGCACTTGCCCTGTATGCTTGTTAATTAACCAGAACAACTGCTTGCAGTATTTTCCAAACCCAAATGTACTTAATGCTAATGGTCACTGGACATGAACATAATTTGTTATTGTCAAATACTATATATAACTTGATATGTTTTCTGGGAACCTGCAGTTCTGCCCTAGCCTCATGGGCACGTTTCAGTTGTAGACTTGTAGATTTATTGTGAATCTGCCACTTTCACTTTTGCGTGCTTTGGCATCATAACTAATGTCTATCAATTTCTTACAGCATTCCTGTTCGTTATGAGGCATTTTGGAAGGAGCTTGATTATGTCAAGCACTTATGGAAGAACAGGCAAGAACTGAAGGTTGAAGATGCAGGTATTGCTGCTTTGTTTGGCCTGGAGTGCTTTGCTTGGTTTTGTGCCGGTGAAATTGTTGGAAGGGGATTCACTTTTACGGGTTACTATGTTTGAGAATAAGCACTTCGGGGGCAAAAAAGAAAAAGAAAACAGGGGAGGGGGGTTTCTCAAACTCGTGAGCGACATCTGCTCTGGCCCTTTATACGTTGTGTGCATTATGGTGCATTCTACGTGCCAATTTTTGTTTTTGTGGAATTTGATAGTGGAAAAACGAAAGCAATAAACTGGTGTTGAACTTCGATAAAGCCTTAATAAGCCCATGTATTCGAAGCGTGATTAACCTTGCGTTGTTTTGCCATCAGCTGGGAAGGTAGTGCTGAATGCTGATCTCCCTTGCTCAATGAAACTTTGATTGACATATAAATAAACTTACTTGGCGTTAAATTAGTCGTTTAATTTTGATAATTTGGGCCATGATGGATTTAATTCCCGGGTATATTACTTGCACGAAGGAGTGTGCAAATAGCGTATAACGATAATTTACTTACGGGTTCGTTAATGGATGGTACCACTGGCATCTTCGGTACTTTTGCCGTTTGGCAAATTGCCATAAGCACTTATAATCATGTTTAATAGTGTTTTTCCTCAAAATGAGACAATCTCCTCCACATATTTGCCTCGGCTTGTGTGAAAGTACCATAAATATTTCTCCACTGCTTTACCAAACGGATATAGTTTTCCATTACAAGTTGAACCTCTGAATCTCAGATTTTTCATTTGCGTGGTTATGGCCGCAAGAGTTTCCCCACAGCTTATCGCAAGCCCTTCGTTAATGCGAAAAGAATGAATACAGTTATTACAAAAGGGGATTTGTTACCAGAGTTTAAATTTTGCTATTGATGGATCATTTGCAAATACATTTGTAAACACTCTTGAGTATGAAGGCATGTTCTAACCTCAATGAATATCTGGGATACAATTCATCTAAAATTTCCTCATCGAAAAAGGAGGGGGAATTTTTCAGCCAAACTGCCCAAGCCAGTCAAACCAGATACGTTCGTTTGTATAAGGGCCTACAAAAACTAGCCCAACCTAATGTTAAACAAGATTCGTGTCATTCTCATGGGCTAGGCTTGAAAGGTTTGTTTTGTGGCCCATGATTGCGGCCACGCCCTGTCTTTGTCAAGAACTGGATTAGGGGTGTCAACAATATCACCCTGACTCATGTGAATAGAGCAAATCACTTGACCAGTCCTCTACCACTTAGTGCGCTGACAGTGGGACGAGAGATTAGTTCCATGGCTTCCAGCTGTGGGATACCCTGATGCAAACAAAAAAAAACAATGTCACCCTTGGCCCCTTCCATCAACTCTCACTCCCCTCCCTTCACCTCTCTTCTCTCATTCTCACTCTTCCTCTCTCTCTTCTTTTCTCTATCCTTGAATGATGAATCGAAGAAATCGTCAAACAATCAAGTGCCTATTTCCAGCAACTTTCCTTCATGCCCCACGAATAATAGTAATCAAAGTCTTCTCTCTTCTCCTCTATATATTGCCATCTGTATTCTCCATACATACATGCATGCATGCATAATTCCTTCATTATTATATTTAATTGCTTGTTCACCACTAAGCAATAAAAAAGGAAATAGAGAGCCTAAGGCAAACCTATCAGCAGTGACAAAACCTGTAGAAGATGGAGAACTCAGCTGCAAACAATACTCCACCACCACTGGTGGCAGGGCGGCCCCACCGTCAACACAGGCACAACTAGATGGGGGAGAAGAGAGAGAGAGACAAGAAACGGAGAGAGGAGAGAGAGAGGAAGGGTGGTGCATAGAGAGGTGACGGAAGGGGGAGAAATCTGATTTTGTGGGGCCGAAAAATAATAATTCATACCATTTTGCATGTTTGAAGATTCTGCGGAGATTTACATAAACGTGATTCCAAAAGTAATTATCAAACATGCACTTTGTTTAACGTCATGGTCGACTTACTAGGATTCCTGTATTTGCGCTGCAAGTAATTTAGCAGTCCCCAAACATCCTCTTGTCATCAACTGAAAAGGTTCCTGCCTTCCGTTGCTCCCTGGTACCATGAAATCACAAGTCTTTTTTGGTTTTTTTATTAGTCCCATTACTTATATTTTAATAACTTAAAAACGTAAATATCTTCGCTGATCCATGTTTGTAAAGGTTGCCTTACGCCATGCTTGGTTAAAAGTATAGATGAGCTTTGTTTTCAGAAGGCGACAGTATGAGAAATACTTAAATAATTTTTGTTTGCTTCAGAAAGGAACGGAAAATGGGTAAATTTTAAATTGACAGCTTTATCTTTATCACCTTAGTTATACTTTTTTCCTTTGTTTATTGGTAATATTTACATGAAATCGAACATTTTGTGCCGACAATGGCGACCATTGCTCCCCCAGTTCCTGGTTAAGTGACTGACACTAGCCCCCACAAGAAGGTGGAAGAGAAAGTGGATTACTTGAACCTCCCTTGTCCAATTCACGATGAAGAAATCCACCTTGAAGCTCTCAGTCAGTCTCTCTTACGCTTCAATTTTTGTTGTTCCTGTTTGCTGAATATTATGCTAAACATTGTTGATTTTGAGAAATTGGTGGTTTGCCATTTTGTACGCTTTTCGTCCCAGGATGACCAAGAAAGCTTAGTTCATATATGATTGCTGTTGATGAAACCCATTTCTGTTTACTTGTTGCAGTGTCATTAAAACCTGAGCTTTTTGAGGGAATGCGCTTTGATTTCACCAAGGGGCTTAATCAGGATGTGGTAGAATGGAACAGAGGATTGATTTTGGTTTGAGTTTTGACGTTGGATTTTCTTGAGAGGCCCGTTGGGCGCTGCTGTACGAGGAGACTGCAGAATGAAAGGAGAAAAGGGTTTTTAATCACAGGCATAGTGATGGAACATTTTAAAAATAGCGAGGTAATTTAATCAGATTTTGACAACAATTTTTTCTTCCTTGAAGAACCCTAATTTTAAGGGTTAGAGAGAGAAGGGGATGGGTGAGTAAAAGGACAAAAATTGGTACCCCATCTCCCCTCAATTTTCTGAACCAAAGACATTTATCTCCATCACACCCTCAACCTACCATCCCTCTCCTCCAAAAATCCCAACTAAACAATTAGCAAATGACAAAAATCAGATTTAAACAACACCTTTTGGATATTCAAAATGCATTTTGAACTTAAAAGCCTGTTAGCTTGCAGACTCTAACGTTTGGTAACTCCTTCAAAATACATTTTGAGTAAAAAAAATTATTTTTGGCAAAATAAATGCACTCTGAATTCAATGTTTATTTAAACATAAATACATTCTGCCAAAATATATTCTGAATAAATTAAAATGCATTCTGCCAAAATATATTCTCCCAACGGCCTTCAAAACAGACACAATGTTACGTACTATCATTAATTAACATGGGGTGAAGACTAGAATTTGTCATCTTTGAGCATCTTTATGCACATTGTTATGCCTTTTAATTTGGAAGTTTCTATGCGGCTTTCTGTTTTGCATGAAGTGGGAATGGAAGTGAAGAAATGGATTGCAGTTATTCTCAATATTCTGAAAACGATACTTCTTCTGATAGGGGCATGCAAAATTGGAACATTCATGCAATTCAAGGGTTCTGCTATGGTGTTCAAGATGCCGAACATGTTTTAACTGCACAGAACGCTATAGCCTGAATATGACTCCTCCGCTCGTCATGTCGGGTCTCTTAAGCTTAACGAGGCTGCCCACTCAAATTTTATTTGATGTTGCTAATATGATAACAGCGCATAATTAACGTTCATGGCTTCATCTCTTAAGCTTCACGGATATAGATACATGAGTGTAACTTTTCTTATATGAATTTGTTGAATTGAATCGGACACAATTCTATTCATCCCTTCTTTTGATAAAACCAAGCATCAAATTCAAAACTAATTAGCTAGGTAGTCATGCCATTCCTGGTAGAAGACAACAGATACTTGCAGTCCATTCTCAGACTAGAAAATCTGACCACATTGATTGAGCCTTCATCATCGACAATA
>JANTPZ010012285.1:0-15261 GCA_025593235.1 Vachellia pachyceras | reverse complement strand
GGACATCACAAAAATATCAATGACGCAAAAGAATGTTATATAAAAATGATTATTCTATGATTAACCTGGCTATTAATTTACTACACAAATGTCCATGTCAATTCTTTATCGTCCATTTGTTAATCCATATATTAAATAATTAAGATATTAACACTTTTTTGTTTATCTTGAGCCACTTTCATTATTTGCTAGGAATCTTGAGCCTCTGTTGATAATTTATTATTTGATCTATATATTGTTGTTTTATTATCATCAGTTAAGGCATATATATGTATTCATGAAATATTTTGTTTATTATGTGTGTGACAATTATAAAGTTTTCATTGTTTGTAAAGTGAATATTTCTAAATATGGGCAAAAGTGTCATTCCGCACAACTTCACTTAATTACAAGAAAGTTTTCAATTATTTCCAAAAGTTCGCGGACTTTTCTACTGCTATTTATTATCCATGTTTGAAAAATCTTTCTCCAACAATGAACATAAATAAAGATAAAAAGTATAATGAAACCATAAAAAGTATTTTGAATTCATAAAAAATATCTTAAAATTCAATATTTTTTTGGATTCCGTAAATTCTTTTTGAAATCAGTAAAATCATTTCTCCCAACGGATTCTCATACACACAAATTGGTAATTGAGATGGCTTATGGGGGAAAATTCAAGCACGACTTTTTCAAGTGAGCAAGTGATGAGTTTTCAATCATATATAATCATGTTCATAATTATATATATAATAACTAAGCCATCAGCCATATCTGAAACTTCCCTCAATCATCAGCTTCCCTTTGACTTGCTCTCCCACAAATTGTGTCAACTTTTCCACCACTAAAAAAAATATATTAAATTAATTGGGATTTGGACCAAATCATTGAAATAAATTATAATCCCTGCAAACTTTTCTTCCCCAAGGATATTTCCAACATGTTTACCTTAAATAGGAGTATGCATAATTTTAGAGGGAAATCATTTATCTTTAGCTGTCTTCGTAGAAAATCATATCAAGATTCTTCAGTTCATAATGTTAAACAGAAACGTTCATTTTAATTTTAAATATAAGATTTCGATCAATTTTACATTCCTATTTTTTTATTAAAATAAACCACACGGGGACTATAGTAATCCATGACAAATTAATTGAATAAGCGGTGGTTATCCATTGGTGTGGGAATTAATACAACACTGCATGTACACATGCATATATGCATGTTGGTCCAAAGGAAACTGTATTGTATAGGGAGTCAAAAGAGGAGGCTTTAATTTGTATTTCATTTGGCCTTCATTGTTTTAAAATTTCAACCACCATGGCAACATGGATGTGTAGCCAATCACTCGTTGACTCAACCACGTGGTCTTCTTGCTCATGTTTCAAAATTAAACTTTTCCACCACTCCATTCATGTACCCAAATGTGTGTCAGCATTTTGAAGGACGGCTCGGAATGAGTAATTAAATATTAATTCTAATCAAGCCTCTTTTTCAATATCTCATGAAAAATTTATATAAAATAATTCAGAAGACCTTCCATGCAATTTCAATTGTTCAAAATTTAGCCTTCACTTATAATTTATCCAATTGTGATGATATTCACAACATCATCAAGCCTATACATTAGGCTAGGAATGCGGGTTGGCCAGCATGAGTTGGTGGGCTAGGTGGGTTAGCCTGTCAACAATCCGTCAAAAAATGGGCTGCAAAAAATTTGTTAGTATTGCCAAAATTATTATTTTTTTGAAAAAAAAGGAAACTTCTTTTGTCTCATTTTTTGATCAATTTTTTTTCATAAGATTGCGTAGCCACATGATTATCTTTCCATTCCCACCAATAACTTTTTAATAATGACCCTTTTTCAAGTTTTTCAAAAAATATAAATATTAATTTTTTATAATTTTAAATATAATATTATAGAAAGTTGATATCAAAATGAATATTTTATATTATTTTTAAATGTATTAAATCTTGTTTAAAATACCTTATAAAAATATTGAGATGGAAAAAAGTAAAAATATAAAATCTATTATTTTTAAAATTAAAAAATGAGTTAGACGGGCTGGCTCGCCAATCTATGGGTTGAGATTGGTTCAGGCTGACAAAATACTAACCCGCCTCTTAAGTCCAACTAACGTCACCGAGTTTAGTATACATGCATGCTAGTGCAATACACATGAGAAAGGCTAATATATATATATATATATATATATCCGAACTCTTGTATTTCTGAATTCCACATCAATGTCATCACTTTTCAAGAAGTTGCTTAATGCAGTCTTCTCATCCATTTTAGTTAGTAACCGATATTCTTTGAAAAGACCTTTATCGTCTCCAATAACACCACAGGTGATCGATCCTCCATGATTGAACGAACCATTTACGTACACCTAGCTTGACACATATAGCCACAGGTGAAAACCACATCGATTCATATATCTTTTTCATTCGAAGCCATGTTATTCATCACGGTCAACTCCCCCAAAAAAATGTAATTAGTCATCAAAATGTAAATAGTCTTAACAATAAACTTCTTTTTCATTGAAATTTATCATTACATACCTTAATGAAATCATAGATAATATGGATTGACAGGTTAAAAGCACACATCTTTTTAGCCTATACTAGACCCTTCAATTCAGACACGGTCCCAAACAACTTTTTAGAGGAACAGTTTAATTTTTTCCCTCCATGAGTGGGCAGCTTCTGGATGAATTTTGGTGCGATCAGTAAGGTTTATGTTTTTAATTTTACTCTCTTGGCCAAGAGAAGATGAAGGGTTCTGATTTTGACTGAATCACAGGGATTTTCGATAGTTACGTAGTAATGCAGTGAAATATCATGTTAATCGAACTAGGAACGAATCCATTTGGGTGGTAAAGAGAGATTACTGAACCTATATATTGTGAGTCGGCAACAGCCATCGAAATTTGCAGGTAGCTGTGCCTTCTTTCTGTCTTCAAGTTCCTTCCGCCCGCGGTGGGGCACGGTCGGTCAGGCGAACCCCAACTGCGTTCTCCGGTGGAAAAGATGAAACTACGACGCTGGGATAAGTGAGCTGTGTTTGCCGTAGATGAAATGAAGGGTGATGATTAGGGAAGAGGATAATACAGGAGAGGAAATAATGGTCTTGCTTGAAATCACGTTTGAAAAAGTTAAACATATATTTAATAATGTTTTTCTATAAAACAAAATAATCTTTTTCACTTATTTATCTTATAAATAGTAAAATTACTTCTCTATTGTATTCTTAAACGGATTTAATACGAGACATCCCGCTCTGGGAATTGTGTTGCAGCGAGAAGTCATGGCCTGCTAGCCAATGAAGTTAACCGAACCGAACTCAAAAGAAAGTAGCAATTCATTCACATATGATTTTATCCATGTTTAGAATTTAGAAATCTTATGAAAATGAGCTTTTATATATAATTCATATAAATTCCGATATAATAAGATTCAATTAAAAACTAGATTTAATTTTTTATATATGATTTTACCTTCTATATTTAATAATTTTTTTACAAAATATCTTTGTCGTTATCTCCCTCACTATGATTGGTAAATTCTAAGACAAAAAGTTTCTTTCACCTTATTTTGATCAATAAAAGGTGCTTTAAACCATATTATCACAAATGTCATCTTTATTTGTTTTGTTTAAGAGATAAATCCAACGACTAAATTAACGAATGCATGCATATGTAAGATGGGTTTGGATCTTGTCATCCTCGTCCTCGTAAACTCCACCAGTCGTTTCAGTCCGAGGCTATGCCTATTGTCGGTTTTTTCCCTGAAGAGCTCTAATACTAACAGGCCATGAGAAAAACATTTCTTCAAAAGTAAACATATTAACCAATTTCTGAAACCTTACCGCCGGCCACCATGAGAGCTGCTTCGGAAGCCAAGCACGTGGCCGTTCTGGCGTTGCCCTTCGGTACGCATTCAGTCCCTCTTCTGAACATCATCCAAAGAATCGTATCAGATTCACCCCAATTCGTATTCCCATTCTTCTCCACCGCCACTAATCTTGCCAATCTCGACTCCTCAATATTCCTCAAGCTTCTCAACATCGAGCCTTACGACGTCAAAGATGGCTTGCCGGCTGATTTCGTCCCTTCCGACCATCACCTGGAGTAGATTCATTTCTTCCTCAGGGCCATGCCGGAGAAGTACCGGCAAGCTGTTGATCAGGCCCGCCGAAAGAGGGAGTAAGATCACGTGCATAGTCAAAGACGCTTTTCTTTGGTTCGGCGCACAAAATGGCAGATCAAATGCGCACCAAGTGGGTCCCGGTTTGGATGGCTGGCCCTCATGCTCTGTTAACTCATGTCGTCACCGGCCCCGATGATGCTGGTAACTGTAATTTTCAAACGCATCTTCATATTCTCTCCTCTTTTGCATCTATGTTCCTCATGTTTTCCTTGGCCACACACAAATTTCATTAAATTCAATTTTATATTGTAGTGACGATGACAATTTCTACAACATCAATAATTTTAGGGATATATATTTAATTCTTGCCGACCTTACAATCCTACGACAGTTTTGATTTTTTGAGAAAGAGGATTCTAGATAGGAGTATTAATTTGCTGTTTAAGTTAACATGCACGCGCATCCTTCGCATTACATTGGGCAAATCACACTCTGATGTCAAATTATCCCCATCAGATCCCATGGAATCATTAAATTATATGAAGTTTCAAGAGACTCATGAACGATTTACTGAAATTGTGAAAAGTGAATTTTACCTCATTTATCATCAACCGACCATTCAATAAGTTACAGAAATGTTAAGTCATGATGGGATTAATGATAAGTCGATTTAAAGGCAATCCTTAGAGGCAATTACCTGAAGGATTCTTGAAGAGGACAGAAGAATAAGGGATTGTTGTTCCTTGGGCTCCTCAATTAGACATCCTTAAACATGAGCCGACTGGTTTTTTTTTTTTTTTTTTTTGACTCATTGTGGTTGGAGTTCAACATTGGAGAGCATTGTGGGTGGTGTGCCTATGATTTGCAGGCCATTTTTTTGGAGACCAGCCGTTGAACACTTTGATGGTGGAGAAGGAATGAGGGGTGGCCATGGCTGTTGAGGATGGGATTATCAGAGTTTTGGAATCTTGCTTGTCTGGTGAGATGGGGAAGATAATGCGTAGTAACGTTGTGTCTCTGAAACAGTCCGCCATGGAAGCCGTTGAACCCTGTGGAAGCTCTACACAGAATTTCAGGACTTGGATCGACTTAGTCACAGCGTGAAGTTAGTTGATTCAGCATATATTCTCTGGGGTGGTAGTTAAATTTGAATAAAAGTGGCAAAAGTAGAGTTCATTGTATTTATTTTAGAAGAATGTTCAATTTTCATGTTTTGATTGAATTGAAATGTTTGAGTCGAAGCTGAAATTAAAAGAGGAAGGCAGAGAAAGATGTGAAATTTGTTTACAAAAGAGAAGGGGTGAGGGGTGAAATATATTTCAGAGATAGATACGAGTGTATCAAGCCCCCACCCCAAGTTTCTTTCATATTTTATCTGAATTATATTTCATAAAGTTTAGACGGATGCAATGCACGAATATAACTCGTTACGTTCATGTACGCAGGATCCAGTCCTTTAATTTATTGGCTTACTACTCAAAATAATTAAATCAATGACCCTTTTATGATGGAAATTAGAAATAAAGGGAACATTATGGAAAAAATAAAGGGAAAATTGGAATAAATCTCCAATGGAAAAATAATTGATCATAAGGATATGGGGAAAGAGGCATGTATGGATATATAACATTTAAAGGAAAAGATAAAACTACCTTATAATATTGTAGAAGTCTAATTGTATATGCAAGAAACTTGGTTGCATATTTTTCTACTCTACTATTTGCATTTTGCAAAATGGGAAGTATAAAAGTGAGTTTCAAGAAATGTGTAAATGGGTAAAGTGGAAAAATGTACCGTTAAACTTTCAAGATATGCAAATAAACTTCCATAAATGTGCAAAATAACAAATATGCAATTGACATTTTTAAATATTCAAATGAGTTTCACAGTGTGCAAATAGCAAAAGTGACAAAAATATACAAGTGAACTTCTATATGCAATTGGATTTTCAAATATACAAATGAGTCAGCACCTTATAAAAAAAGTGGGCTCACACAAAGGTTCACAATGGCAATAATTAAGAAAGTATGGTAGTAGAAGCTAATAGAGAAAACAATATTTAACATTTAATTATTAAAAAACTTTGAAAGCGTGCATTCCACTTTGAATTCATTAATAAATGCACATTAATTAGTTTCACTATATTTTTTTTTTGCCTACATATCACTTTCACCATATGACCGGATGAATCAATAAACATGCATGCATCTGCCTTATTTTAATTGTATCCATGAACGACTTTTAAAGTTTTATTTTCGTTTTGGACATTTTACCACATGCATACATATGTATTTTGATTATATATAGACACGCGCATTATTTATTTTTATTGGGTCTAAGCAAACGTTTTGTTGATAATTCTGAAAATAATATTATATGAAGGAAATTTAAACTAAGACAGTATTAATAATGAAAAATAATAATGTCAACCTAATATATATATATATCTAATTATCAGCAAAATATACTTGCAATTTTCATAATCTCGTAATCCATGCAATAATAAGACTGCATCACACACACACATATAGTATCAAAATCTACATAGGTGATTTAGTTCCAACATTTTGGAAAAAAAAAAAAGATACAATTCTTCTTATAATATAAGTTGTAGAAATTAATATTTTTTTTATTATGATCGCTCGGACAATGTTTCTGAAAATTATAAGAATCTTTTTACATCTTTTTTTTATGGCAATCATTTTACATCTTTATTTTATAATATTTGTTCTTAAGACAACCCTTGAAGTGGATGATACACCACTCAATATTTCACGTCTCGGCAGAATCAGCTTCAGCCTTGTTTTAAAATCCCACTATTTAGAGATATTTTCACAGTAATTTTTGCCGTATGAAAATTTTTAAAATAATTTTAATACTTTTAATTTAATTGTAGTTCGTGGCTATACCGTAATTCGTGCGTGAAGGCCCGACGATACGATTTCCCGTCCCAGCATATCCATGATTGATAGTGGCATACAGGCAGAAGTACGGTCAATGGGCAGATTTTAGCAGTTACGGGCAGATGCTTACGAGCGGAAAAATCCCGCCCATTGCCCTTCCCACACAGCACTAGGCGTCTAGGCCTATATATAGCCTCGTTTCTTAGCCCTCATGATTCATACAAGTACGTCTTTTCCAATACCTCTGTCCGATCTCAGGTTTCTTGTTCTTCACTCTCTCTTCTTTCGTCATTTTCGCCTCGACTTTTTCTCTTCTTCTTTGGCTAACTAAGGTTTTGGTGCAAGAAATGTAGTTGTTCTCGTCATACTCAGAGTCGTCTGTTTGATTTGATCCGTTCACGAGCTATTTTGTTGAAGTCTTAGTCATTTTTCCGAAGGATTTATGCCGCGTTTTTAAGTTTTGGCTTGACAATCGGTTAGATTCTTGTTTTCCTGAACTGAAATATTTTCACGATTTTCTTTTGTGCTTCTTATGCCGAATTTTGGCGAAAATGGAAGTTGTAATGTTATCTATTGCCTGAGAGATATTGATTTGCTGAAGCGCTTTAAATATCAATTTCATTACTGCTACGGGCTTTCAGATCCTCTTTATATTTTCGTTAGTGTCATTTACAAGTTATAGAACCACTAGTTGAACTGATTTGCTATATTCTCAGTGACAAAGGATCCATGGCGAAGAACGGCAAGGTTGCGTACACAGGATATGTTGAGGTTGTTCCTAGCAATGGATGGACTCAGAACCAGACGACGAAGCAATCTGTGAATAGTCACACTAGCATGTCACGAGCAGCATACAACGACAACAACTACAAGGTCTCGAATCGGTACACTGAGACTCACAAATCTGGGGATTACGTGACCAAATCTGGAAGCGTCGGATACAAGCAAGAGGCAAGGGCTACTTCGACCGTCAAAGTTACTGACAAGGTGCAAGGAATCACCACCGAATACCAGACTCAGGTGAATGTCAAGAAGATGGTTTATCCTATACTGCAAAATCCTCCTCCAACAAGTGCATCAACTACCATTAGGGTTCATGTGTTTCATGGCACTGGCTGTGTTCTTGGTCCATTCTGTGTCTCGTTATCTCAAGTGTTAGTGGCATATTTTCCCCGTTTTTTTTTTTTTTTTTGCTTCTGTAAAAACTTGATCTGTGTTAAGCCAGTGCCTTAGTCTTTTTGTTCAGGCTTGATTTCGATGCTGGATCGAACGTCTAATGCATAGTGTATCCGTATCGTCTCTTTTTTTTTTTTTTTTTTTGCCAGCCCGTCTCATCTTGTTCTTGCTATGATTGGCGAAAAGCGCTTATTTCCGTTATTTGCATTTATTGCGGTAAGCTGGATTCACTGGCGCAGATTTTGTCTGATTAGGCATGGAAAGGTTTTTGGATCGTATCTTCTAATATCTTAGTGAAGGGGGAAACAAACATTTGACAATCACATTGAACAAAAAAATCCTCATACATGCTTTAATAGAAAAGTGGGTTTTACGGCTAATTCAATCAGCCCTATTGAACCTCCTCATTTGAAGTAGCTTGCGCAATGATAAAATGATGTATTCCTAGAAACCGTCCTTTGCTAGAGAGTCTGTAAATCGAATTGTATCCTGCAGGCTAATTTCTGCTCTTAAAGGATGGTTGTGCCCTCCATCTTCCTCAATCAAATTTTGACACTCTTGCCTCACTCCAAGTTTCCTCCCATTCTTTGCACTGAGAGGCGGATTCACACTACACATTATTTTCCCATGCAATACGCTTCCTTGTCACCTTCATGCATCTTCTCTCCGCCTCCAAGCTTAATTCTTTTCTTCAGCATTGAGTTAAATTCCATTTCCTTCTTTTAGAACAATTATAGTAAAGGATGTTTCGTTTCTAAATCTTCAACGTTACTCGTTAAAATCTAACTTTAGATGTCCCAAATCTTTCCGTAAGTTGGTATAGAAATTTAACGTAAAACCTTCAATATCCTTTTTTTGAAGTAATAAAAATGGTTAATGCTTAAATAAATTAAAAATGAATTTATTAAATGTTACGTCCTCAATGTAAGAGTTGTCGACTTTTTGTTATTACTATTGCTGGATTTTGATAAAAAAAGAAAAAGAAAAAGTCTCCTGTTATATATTTGAACTGAATGAATTTACTTATATAAACTAATGTATAATTTAACTATATAAATAAATATTTTAAAATATATGTTAAATTAGATAATTTATTTAGCATTTTTATTTTAAAAAAAGTTGATTGGATCTTATTTAAAAACTAGAGGTAGTGGTATTTTGTGATAAAGTGAATTAACATCCGTCATTTCAAGAAAATGATATCCCAGTTAAGTAGAAGATGACTTGGAAAATGACTAGCCGGGTGACATGACATGAACCAAAATGCCATATTTGGGCCGGAGTTAAATTTTGGGCCAGGCTCATCAAATTAAGAGATCCGTGAGGTTACAGGAAGGAAAGAAGAAGATAAAAATGAAGCCCATAAGTGTGTTCCCATGGTGTCTGATCCGTATAAATATGGAAGTGCACAGTAATTGGGCCAGGGTGAATCCAGCAAATTCTCACCAACCTTATATATATTTATACATTGTATGCATGCATGCATGCAATTTTTTTGGATTAACACAATGCCTGATCATTCTAATTTACCCTTATTTTAATTTTGGTTATTATAATTTTAAATAATAGGTTTTGGTCACCTAAGATGGAAAATGATCCAAGTTTTCAATAAAACATAGGGATTAACGTTTTCAATGAAAAGTAATTTGAACTACCCGAATCCAAAACAAAATGACAGCAAACACCAAACATTGTGATAACACTATTTTTCATCTACCTATCCTAGCCCTCCCCTATGAAACGACAACCTTATATGACTTCTAGTCTTGAATATGTTTAAGTTTGTTATTTGCTATTGTTGTGTAAAAAATGTGTCACTTCTTTTAAAATATTCTTTATTTTAATGAGTATATTAAAGTGGGGATGGAGAGAAAGAAAGTGAGGAAAAATTAAACTAATGCAAGAAAAAATTGAAATGAGGGAGTCAAGAATAGTGTTAGCACCAAAACAAATCACTCGATTAAGTCTCATATTAAGGTGGAGGGCTAATGGCAACGAAAAAAGTTAAAAAGAAAAAAGAAATGTGGAAGGTTAAAAAAGGATGGTAATTAATTTTATTTTAGGCTTGTAGTTATGCTGATCCAAGATCAGAAATGTGGTGATGAAGAATGAGTCTTTTTGGAAGTAGAGAAATTATCTGAGGACATTGAATCGATGACCCCAAGAGGCCTACCTGGCCATATTTTTCAATCTCTTCTCTTTTTCTTAATTCTTGTTTTCTCATTTTGTTATTTATCTTGGACTCGTATGGGAATGCGGTGAAAAAATACTTTTACGTAAGTTAAGGTAAATATACAAAGGAGATTATCTCGTTTTATGAAAAACACAGTTAAATGGATTTTTGAGCTCCCTATAAGTGTTGTCAAACGGGTCATTATCTTGTAGGCTTGCTTTTGTCATGATCTCATGAGCGTTTGCCATCTCTCTCCTACTAAAAAAAAGCCCACATTTTTCATTTACAGCCACACAGGTTTTTCTTTTCCCTTTTGATCTGTTTTTATTGGCCTTATGATGAACAGAAAAATTATTGTTAATTTGTTTAGCATAAGAATATATACTCTATATTAGTCAGTAGTACCAATTTCAGGTATTTGCATCATAAGAATAAAGGGATCAAATCTTATAATAAATACCTTTATTATAATTCTATGTGTAATTAAATATAACACGTTTAAGTTATTATTTTTTAAAAAGAAAAATTGTGAAATCATACTTTTACCTTAATCTGGATATATAATAATGTGTCTCCATTGGTTTATAAATTCAAACTATTTTTAGTTTGGTGACAGATTCCCCTTGTATATTAATTATCGAAATATATAGTAGGAATTAATCTCTTCTTAAGATTAATTATGTTGAAAATCATATATACATGTATCTCCCTTATGTGTTTACTAGCTAGGGCCGATCCATCTAGTGCTGTTGTGAATAATATTTCTCTGATTTCTCTGCAATATTCACATTCTGAGTACTGGTGTAAAACAAACAGAAGAATACCACATTATTAAAGTCCACGACACACCCCCACCCCAATCTGCAGCTTTATTCATTATTTAAATAGCAATATAATCAGCACAGAGAGAAAAATAGTCAGCTTTTCTTCATACAGTGTATAAAACAGCTAGAAGCCTCCTGAGATTCTCATTTTTAATATTACTTATTTAGATGAGATGAACTTAATGAAGAGCTACTCATAATATATATGTGTGTAGCTATAAAGTTTTTTCTTGCCCTTTCAAACAATGCCTAGGATTTGTATGCATACAATATAATTAATCAATCCTATATTACTCATTTGATGGTTATAGAAGCCTCAAATCTCTAAATATATATGCAATTAATGTTCTCGTAGCGAGATTCTAAGGTACCTTATACTGATTAGTACGAAGCTGTTCCGGTAACGAAAGTTAAATCTACACTTACATGTGATGAGATTAGTGAAATGAAAGCCTAACCTGTATATAAATTATATATAGTATTTATCTGAGTTGTTTTAGGTAAAGAAGCTTCCAGTTAATTAATTAGCTTCAAATTAATAAGGGAAGCTTGGGGACTTCATAATCTCACAACGCGAGTTTCTACAAACGCACATACTAAGCACTGATGACTTACAACTTTTACATTATCAAATATTCTCAATAATATATTCATGAATCTGTTTACAAGACACACCCTGCGTAATGCATTCTTGTTCGTTTATGACTAATTATGAAATGACACATAAAATTACCACATAATTATTATACACACACTGTTCGTGCTAGTGATGGTGGCTACAAACCATAACCAGCCATGAGTTCATAATTATCTTGAAATATCCCTTCTGGCTGAAGAACAGGAGTACTTGTGCCCGTACTTGAACCCCAAGAGCTTGAAGATGCTGATTTGGCCATTAATAAATCATTGGACCACCACATATTCATCAAGTTATCTTTCGAATTCATCTCTGCAAAAAAATCAAAATCAGCTATCTGATCATCTTGATCCTCCTGTGCCATATTATTGTTGTAACTCATTATTGATCTGTTATTATTATTGCTCAGAATAATCTCATTCAACTCAGCTTGAACTGCAGAAACTTGCTGCTGCTGATGAACTCCCTCTTCAGGTCTCATCGTCGACATGCTATTAGAGTCCATGAAAGGAACCGACATGTTGTCAACCTGTGAAGAACTATGGATCTTTTCGTGCTCTTGTTGATGAAGAGAAGCATTATGATCCGTACCAGAAGATGGAACAGTCGGTTTGTAGAATTGCTGATTTTTCTGTGAGTGATCTGGGATCTTATCAGTCATCAGAGGATGAAGCTTATTGGTGGTTGTGGTTTTGGGCCAAAGGTAGAAATTAGAGAAAGGGTTTTGGTGGGTTTGGAGGCCTTGAAGTTGCATATGAAGTTGAAGACGTTCAAGAGCTGAGTTGCTTAGGGCATTTGATGAATCGTCTGGTAATTCGTTTCTGTCTCTTGGATTGTTGAAACTAGACGATTGCTTTCTTCTTCCCAGTAACTTCTTCTTCAATCTGGTGTTCCAGTAGTTCTTTATGTCATTGTCTGTCCTCCCTGGTAGTTGGGCCGCGATTATGGACCACCTGGTACGTACACACACAAAAACACCAACTCGACTCCATGAATAACCTTGTAATCACAGAATTTGAACGACAGAGAGACAAACAGATTAATTTTATATATATTTACCTGCTTCCGATGCTAATGTAAAGGCTGCAGATGATGTTGTCTTCTTCTTCAGTAAACCCACCATGCTTGATGTTAGGCCTTAGATAATTTAACCATCTCAGTCTGCAACTCTTTCCACATCTCTTGAGCCCTGTGAATTTTTAATTTGATGCACCCCATCGATCAAAACAGGTCATATCGAATTACGTTATAAACAAAAACAGTTGAGAATTCTGATGTATGTGTGTGCTGAGAGAAGAGAGGTACCGATTTTTTGAGGAAGAGCAATCCAGTTGCCTCCAGTTCCATACTTTTCGATGTAGGCTTTCAGTTTAGCATCTTCTTCGGGAGACCAAGGTCCTTTCTTGACGTTAGCCTTGTCACAGCATGGAGCTCGACCCATATTGTTTCTCAAATCGAGAGAGAGAGAGAGAGGCTTCAATTATCTCTAGTGTTTGGGAAACTGAATGGAAGAGAATTAGGGTATAGCGCAATTTATAGGTAGAAAGAGAGACTCTGATATATGGTGTTTGCTTAAAAGGACAAAAAGTCTACTGGCCTGAGCTCTATAATAGAGATGGCTATGGCTTATTCATTACATTCAACGTTCTCCACATTTTCTTTCTAATGTTTTTCTCTTTCTTGCTTTTTGGATTAGTTGGCTCATTAACTTTTAAATTATATATGCTCATGCAAATGGACAAATCTCTCTTCGTTCTTCTTTTTCATATATAGAAGAGAGTATATTTCAACCCCAGGCCTTACTTACCTATTTGTTCAAAACAAGTCTTCACCCTCTTTGTCTCCATCATCTCCTCCCAAATGTTCCCTTAACATTTATTTACTATTTTAATTAATATAAATCATTTCTAACCACCTTATCGGAATAAAAGAAGAAATTGTTTAACTTGTTAAATATGTATATAATTAAAAGAATTTTTCAAATTTATTCCTATTTAAACCTGTCTCACCTCTTCCCTTTTTCTTAATATCCAATTTATCAAAAAATAGCATTACGATTGGAAAATAGTAATCAATATTCCATAGTTTTTTTTTTTTACCTGAAGCCAATATTCCATAGTTAACATATACTATATAGATCAAATAATTCCTCTAGAAGACTTCTTATTTTTGAATCCGTGGGAGTACTACACACATAAATCTCTGTTATCCTTATTATAGGGTACTATCGGCTAATTTCACATACCAAGAAATAATAGTTAAGTTATTAAATTTCTTTTAAATTGATACTGTTTTCCAAATTTACCCTTCTTTAAATGTAGATAGAGAAAGATAGAATTCGAAGAGCTTGTTCAGAAAAAACTAAACCTCAATTAATAACATGAGTAAATAGGAAAACAATAATTAATGATTAAGGGCTTGTTTGGGGAAAAAGGAGTTCCATTGGTAGAAATGAGTTTACGAATTTCTAGATGGTTTTGTGGATTTCAATATGATTTTTACGAATTTCGAGATGGTTTTATGAATTTCAAGATGGTTTTTATAGATTTCAAGATGATTTTTACAGATTTTAAGATAATTTTTATAAATTTTAAGATAATTTTATATTGAAATGTGTGTACCAATTAGCTGGTGATGACTGGCATTTATGACAAAAAAAAATTATTTGTTAAAGACGCCCTATGTATAGAAGGCATAGGAAAGTGTGTTTCACTTTTACGTCTTTGTGTGTCATCACTTCCCACCTATCCTATGTATATTTTACGCGCATTCCAATCAAGGTGGTCACAAATTTGTCATTGGTTTACACTTATACTCAAAATTTAGAAATTTACATTTCAAGGTAATTAACCTAGCTAGGAAGGTGCATGGAAAATGCAGTCCAAGTAAAAGTTACAAGGAAACACTTTTTTTTAATTAAAAAAAACCATGCTCATGTCATGCCCTTTTTTAATCCTCAAACTTTTTTATGTTCTAAGGGCATATTTAGTATGGTGGAATTGAAAATGGAATTCATTTCATACGTTTGATATTGTGGAATTGGGAATGAAATTCAAAATGGGTAGAAATAAATTCCATGATGTAACCCATTGAATTGTTGTATTCAATTCTATGGAATTGATTTTTTGGCTCATCCTTTTTTTCCATATTTATATCATTTTTCATCTCCATTTTTATCTTCATCCACATCTCCATTTCCACTGAAATCAATTCCAGCGTACCAAACGAGCCTAAATCTTAGATTTTTAATCTTTTAACTAGAAGCATAATTATCTCTTGAGTTTGACTATTGAAATTTTATTTTAAACTACATTTAGACTGTAGAGTGAAAATTATTTATAATTAAAAATGAAATACTACAATTTAAGCCATTTAGATCTTATATCTCCGTAGTGCTCACATACGGTTCTTATC
>JANTPZ010012284.1:0-11396 GCA_025593235.1 Vachellia pachyceras | reverse complement strand
TTTGTACAGAAAGTTATGACTATTCAAAGTTGATGAAAAATCACAGAAAAATCCTGGGAAAATGAAAAATTACCATATGAACAGTACATTTTCACGAATGAATCTGTACCAATTGGACTAGTTACTGTTCAAATGAGTATTTTTTCCTCATAAAGGAATTTGTAAGCTTCAAATAGAAGTTGGAACCACTCGATTTTGATTTTTCTAGAATTAGTTATGAATTTTCAAAGTTGGCCTTAAAAACTGTGAATAGTAACTTTCTTAAAATTGAAAGTTTTCAAGTTAGTCCCTTTTAACAATTTGAGTTACTTGAGGCCATAACTTGGTTCCAACTCATCATAATGGAAGCTAAGAAGGCTAAGTAAGAGGTGTCTCAGTGATCATAAAAGTCTCAAGTATTTGCAAGATAAAAAAGAATTGAACTTGAGATATAGACTGTGAATGGAATTGCTCCAAAGACTAGATTATTGGATTATATATCATTTAGGGAAAGCCAATTAAGTTGTTAATGCGTTGCTGGTGCGTTGAGCCGGAAAACAGGGCAGGTGGCTATAATGCTCATGAGAGAGTGGGGACTGTTCGAAACCATTCAGGATTGGAGTGCGATGAGTAAGTTGTATGTGAGACCTAACAAATTTGGCACTACTCAAGTTGTTAGCGATATGGAAAGGGCGATCAAAGGAAGTCATTAAAGAGTAAGGGAGATTAAGCAAATAAGGCAGCAAATTCTCTAACTTTTACATTTACATTATCATTAATGTTGTTGGTGTAATTGTCATGCTAATGTTATGTGAGTGATGTATGAGCATGTCAATTCTTGTTTGATGCTTGAGGATAATGATATGCCTTGGCAAAGTATAAAAGTAAAGATTTAAGGTTAGTAATGCATGCTTAAGTTTATGGCTTTTATCTACTGCACAACAATGATTATGCATGTTAATGTGCTAGTTAGGGATATTTGCTATTGAGATTCCATGGATCTCATTCTCCCTAATAAAACATTTTTAGGGTTAAGTTGAGGAGAAAAAGCAAAGAGATTAAAGGTAAGCTCCAAGTGTAAATTCAAGTTAAGAGGGAAGTGATGTAAGGTGGTTATGTGCACTTCTGGATTATTGTATTTTAAACTCCTACATTACAAAGTATGATAAATGTGCTGTGTAGATAGGCCAAGCATGCTATATTATTATGCAATTTAATTAGATGTATGAAGGGAAAAAGTAGAAGCATGTAAAAGAACTTAAAAAGGTTATAAGGCCTTATCAAAGAGCAAAGTTTGACTAGTAGAGAAAAACAGCAAATGAAGTCCAAAGTGTATGAAATTTTCCAGTTAGATATGACACATTCTAAGCTTTAAAAAGAGCTATAGTTAGTAAATTGGGATGCGTAGATAAAAAGTTATGATTTTCCAAAGTTGGGGAAAAGTTGGAAATGGAAAAATGACCAAATGAACAGTGTTTCTTTATGTAATAAAATGTATTAATTGGTCAAAAAATTAGCCAAGGAGATATTTTCCCTGTAGAGGACTTCATAAGCTTTATTTAGATACTTGAACCACTTGATTTTGACTTTTCTAGAATTAATTATAAATTTGCAAAGTTGGCCAAAAATCTTAAACTTACCAAGTGAACAGTAACAATCAACAATACTTTTGCAGTTTTACAAATTTCACTTGGTTGGCTAATTCTAAGTATTTGATGGGCATAAAGTGGTTTATAATCAATCTCTAATATAAAGTAAAGCATGCTAAAGTGGTTCATAATCAATCTCTAGTACTGGTTGATATTATGCTAAACTTTCCAACTCTTAGATCTAATTGTGGGCGGCTTGAGAAAACAACTTTCTTATGTCTTTGATCTAGTTGTGATCGACCATAGAGAGGATAACGACTCTCCAGTCTTGGAACCAACCAAGTTGTAAGTGGTTAGGGAGGGGGACTCATTCACCATATTAGAATGGTTGACTTTTGGCTAGGTCTCTCATTACCATACGCTAGGCTCCACAGCGGGTTGTGTAAGTAGAAGTTTTGGTGTTGGGAATTGTTTTATAACCTGTGCTTTACTCTGCTTGATTTATGTTTATTTAATAATTATCTATAACGAATTTTATACATGCTTCACTTCCTATGGTTCTTACATGCTTTTCAGGAAGGGCCCAGTACTAGTGGATGTGAAAGAAAAGAGTTAGAGGCTTAAATTCGTGTCTACTTGTTGTAAGCCTCCTCTTTTTGACAATTTTATGTAGGATATGTATATTCCTATACATTTAGGTTGTACATACTTTTTATCTATTTTGTTTTGACTTGATGATAACATGTTCTTGCTTTCTATTATGCTTGGTTATGAGTTGGCCAGAAGCCTCATGGATGATGTTCATATTTATACTTGGTTTATTTCTTATATGCAATATCTATTGCAAATTTTTTTTATAGTTACATTATGTTAACTCTAAAATTGGTATCATAAGAAATTTATTTTGGGATAAGGCAAAGCATATCACATGATTCATTGTAATACACAGCATATTATTGCATTACATTTATCTGCTGTAAGATTAAGCTAAGAATATTATATTTGTGTTTCATCCTATTCACTTTTTATCTAAATAACAAAATTGTTTCTCTCTTTACTAATCACCCCAACTTGTGTGAATCACTTCTTAGTTGCATTGTGATTTTCTATAGAAATTTTGATTTAGTGTATAGAAACTTTTTTAGACTTTAATTTTAGTGCATACAAACTTTTTCCCATATTGCATATAAATTTTCTATATATATTTATGTATATTGATATTGTTTTGACTCTAAAATGAAATTGAATGAATTTTAACAACTTAAAATATAATGTCGGTGCTCTATATGTTGTGAACATGATGAGATTTGGTGTTTGCCCTTTTTCCTTCTATTTTTGTTGATCGGGTATATTTTTTACCATGTTGACTAGGTAATTTAGTTGTTTTGAATGTTGCTTTAGGAAGGTTTATATGATCCATTTATCAATTGCATAATAATAACAAACAAATAGAGCTTGACTGCTAGAATACTTTATGCCATTACACTTCATCAACTAGGTTGTAGATGATGTAAATTCAAAAAGTTATATGTATTAAAATGTCGACTTAAAATAAAAAATAACATATATTTTGAAATTAAAATAATTGGGTAGGCTAGATAAATAGGTGCAAAGTCACCACCTTCCAAATACATTTTCGTTGTTGATTTGGAACACTATACAGTGAGCTTGGGTCTTTCAGCTTTTCATTCCCTTGTTGTTTAGCTACATCAAAACCCTGATTTCACTAAGTAGCAACACTCTAGTAGCCAACCAAATGACTATATCAACATTACCCAAATTTGAAATATGGAATCCATTATCTTCTCATTTTCCATGGCATTTATCTTAAGCCAATGCTACTTAGATCCCATCTTTGAACTGCTATGAGATCTTATACTCAATTTTTATATGCTTCTAGTAAGGATTCAGAAAGAAATCTACAATCTTTTAGACCCAACACTAATTAATCTTCCCATATATTAATCTTCTTATCATTGCCCACCTTCCAGCACAGTTTTGTAAGCAATAAATTTCAACCTTTCATTAAACTAGAACATCCCCATGATGCCCGCCTACCTTTCATTTTGGAAAATTACCTCTAGGAAAATAAATTCCTTTTAACACATGACACAAATATCATTATGTTGTTGCAACATTCTCCATGCCATTTATGTTAGTAAAGCTTTGTTGAGACGTAAAAGATATGAAAACCCTTTCCTCCTTTACACTTCATCATTGTCATTCTATTCCAATTTCTCCAACGATTGCATTTTCCTTGCTTTATGCCCCACTAGAAATTAGAAATTAATCTGTCTATTTCTATGCAAGGTTTCCTAGGGAATATAAAGCAAGTCATAGGATAGGTAGGAATATAATTAGCAACTATTTTTATCAAGAGCTCTTTACTTGCAAAGGTTAATAATTTGTGCTTCCAACCCTATAGTTTTAATCTAATTTTATCCCTCACAAAAGTTTATGTTGCAAATCTTGATCTCCCCATATCATTGATGCAACAAAGATCAATATGATAAAGAAGAATTTGCAAGCATCACAGACTCGGTAAATAATTATGCTAACAAGAGAAGATGACCATTATAATTCGAAGTTGAAGATGACCATTTCAAGTTCTCTTTAGAGTTAGACTTGTTGTATATAGTTTAGCCTTACCCCCAAATCTAAGTCAAATATATGATGCTCTCCATGTTTCCTAATTAGAGAAATATTATCCAAACATAATGCATGTTTTCCATAAGAACATGACCACATCGGATCATAGATTGGAAGATAAAGCATCTCAGAAATAAGAAACATTTTGATGGTCACAGTGTTTTGGAAAGGATTAGATAGCAAGCCAAAATTCAAGGAAAACGTATTTATTTTGGCATGAAATCTTCAATATTTCCAAGTTTCTAGCCTAAAAATATTCCATTTAATCTCATTACTTTCCCTTAAAATGATGTTCTTGAAATCAAGAGGAAGAGAACCTAGAGCTTCTAGTGAGAGAAATGAAGAGAAGCTTCAAAATCCAACTCTAGTCATGATATTGAGAGTGTTGATGGATGGATTGTAGTTGTTTGATTGTTGTTTGAATTTTGGGATGATGAACCCTAATGTGAGATACTATCAAAATTTTGTAAAATGCACGGGAAAATTATTTTAATTTAAAAATGGTTAGAAAGTTTATCAGAAGCTAGAATATGCAAGTGTATAGAAAGAATGTTGAAAATCACAGTTTCCCTTCTCTTTGAGAATTTCTTCCATACCTGTAACTGCGGGAAATGATTGGATTTTGATGATTTTGATGTTTCCAATGAGTTTAAAATGAAAAAATGGCTACAAATGGGAAAATAAATTTAAAAGCATTAGGATTGAAAATGGAAAATATAGAGCCAAAGGGACCCTAGTAAGTGAAAGGGAAAGGAATTGAATTTGATGTATTATAATGCATGCTAATAGATATTTATTGATGTGAAATGAATTATAATGTTGTGTAGGGATTTAGTTGTGCAACAAACGTACAAATTTTAAGTGGACAAGAGAGACTCAAGTGCAAGGAAAGTTACATATAAGAGGTAACAAAGTTTCAAACTTTTGCATTAATAGTGTTATTAATTGTTATTTATGTTTGTTGCCATGATGAATAAGTTAGCTAAGTTATGTGATGTTTGAACATGTAGACCCTTTCTTGATGATGTGCCTTGGCCATGTGCAAGTTTGTGCTTGTAACATGTCAGTAAGGTATGTTCGTATTCATGGCTAGTTAGTTATGGATAATAATGATTGTGCATGTTGATGTGCTAATTAGTTACTTTTGCTATTGATATTTCCTTAAAATCTCATTCTTTTCAACAATGCAAACCTTTAGGCTAAAGCTCAAATAAAGGCAAGGGCAAGGCGATGGAGACTTAAAGGTGGGAAATGTGACTCCAAGTTATGTTGTTGATGATGGAGAATTAAAGGTGGATGATGAAAAATGTTTGTAATTATTTGTTAAAGTTATATTGTGGAAAAAATGTATGTTAAACCTCAACTTTGAGAAACATGATGTGAATGTATATAAATCATGTGACCATGCTAAGTATACCAAAGTGAACTAAGAATACAAGTACATATGAGAGAACATACAAATAGCATGCTTAAAATGTAAAATAGGGTTCAAAACCCTTAACAAAGGCATAAGTTAAGGTAAATACAAAATAGAAAAAATGATATCCAAATTTTATGAAAATTTTAAGTTAAATAGTATGCATTCAAAGCTTTAAAACGAGTCATAATTTGCTTAAATTTGATGTGTACAAGGGAGGTTATGCAATTTCAAAGTTTGAGAATTGAAAATGACTAAATGAATAGTGTTTTTGCTTAAGTTATTCTATTTTGATTGAGCATGAAAGTGGTCAAGTGAGTATTTTTCCAAGTAGGCTATGTTTGGTTTGATGAGGGGAAAGGGAGGGGATGGTAGGGTATAAGATTACTTTATTTGGTTTTAGTTAGAGGGGAGGGGAGGAATGTGTTTTATGTTTGGTTCAAAAGAGGAAGGGATGGGAGGTAATGGTTTATTTACCATTATATCCTCATATGTTTAGTCACAGTAACACAACAACAGTTACTCACACACTGCAGTTTCCCTTCTGTTTTATGCTTATTGTTTCCATCCCCAGGATAACACTTCATCATGGATTCAAATTCCATACTCCAACCACGATTATGTACACAAATTAATTACTTGCATCCACATCTTTTTCTTCTTCTTCTCTAGTAATATTGAATATGGTGACTCACTCTACTCATAGTCACAGGAGAAGATTAACAGAAGTGAACAGTCCAAAGGCAGAGAGAAAGAATAGAGATTGAGATCGCAAAATTAAGAATGGTACCTTGGAGTCTTCTTGCTATCTCACTTTTGAAATTCAAAAGATATTCAAGATTAATCTTTATTAATCTTGAAATTCAAAATTTAAAATTAAAACCTTGAAATTCGAATTTTTGCAATTATAATTTGGATTAATTTGATTTGATCAAATGATATCTATATAATTAATCCAAATAATGAGCAAATGAATTTAATTTATTTTTATAAATTAAATCTGAATATCAATGTTAGTTATTTAATTTATCAAATAAATTAAATATAAACCCAACATATAATATTGTTGTCATTTTGAATTTATATATATACATATATAAAATTCAAATAAACCCTATAATTAAAACTCATATTGGGCTGTTCTTACGTGTGATCCTATAGGCCCATATGAAGTTGGTAGTGGGCTAAACTCAGTATTAGCCTACAAGTTGCAAGTAACCTCTAGTAAGACATTGTGACTACCTAAATCACATGAGGATCGTTAACATGACACAACCTTTTATACAATCACATTACGTCCTTTTTGTCACACGATATCTTGGTCAAGGATGAGGCATAGATGACGTCATCCTCATATTCCTGACCATTACTCTCTTGATCCCTGAGTAGTCTAATTAAAGAAATGAAAAGTCCTATCCATTATAATATGGCCACACATTTCTCAGACTCACTCATCAAGGGGCCCAATAATATCTCTCAGCAATACGAATGGCAAATCCCATCTCGATCACTCACATTCCTCCACATGAAAGACCCATAAGCCTAATTATAGCCTTTATCATCACCCGGTTAAAGGTGACTTTTAACTAGGTCAAAGCTCAATGCTTCTCATGTAGGAATCAATGATGATCTTAGGTTAAAGGGCATTGTGACGTGATCACATATGAGATAAGCTAATGACTTAATCATGCAGATTTCTCATAGTAGGTCGGTCCATCACCTTGTACTTTTACAAGTGCTTATGAATTTGACTTGTATCTTCATACGTTATCAAAGTCATACTGGTCTTACTTTATCTATGCTCCCGCATAGACAACCAACCAGGGACATTTAAGACAATATTCATAATTCGTCTATGAATGCAATTATCATAATAAACATGCAAAAACTATGATAATTAAATGGAGAAAATATATTAAAATAAAATAATGTTTGAGATACAATGATTGGCCTATGGGGCACAATTTCCAACAGTAGCCACCACCATTTGAAGGTTAGTGAAGAGGCAATAATGAGTCTGGGAGTGAAGAAGCGACGTAATGTCTGGGCTATATTGGTCAATATATTTTGGATCGCTCTATAAAACCCCATTTTGGAGGGTTCCAAAATAGGGGGAGGGGAGGGATTGGGGAGACAAATTTTAGCTCCCCACCCCCCAAATTTTCATTCCAAATGGGGGAGGGATTCATTTTCCCTTCCCTCCCATCCCCTTCCCCCAAACAAATAAAGCCGTAGAGTGTAATATCATCAATTCTGTTAGTGAAGGATTTGACCAAGAGGGGGTGAATTGGTCACTTTTAAAAATAAAAACCACAATCGCAGAATTAAAACAAAGTCACCGAAGAGCAGAGAGAAGATTAGGCTTAGAGCGCCTTTGAGATTTTCTATCCGCTAGTCAATAATAGATTAGGCTCACCAAGCCTTTACAACTAAGAATCATGCTTCCCCTCGCAACATATATTAAAGTAGAGACCAACACTTTTTGTTTTCGACTCAATTCAACCTAACAAACTCAAGGTCCCCACCTTGAGTTTCTCACAAATTTACAAGAATGAATGGTAATGTAAACTCTCTCAAAAGAGTGGATATGTAATTACTGAGGCTTAATAACAATAATCAATAATTTACATAAAGGTAGTTGAACGAAGTAATATCGGAAGCTTTCAATGCATTGTTCCGTCTCTCTCCATCTTGAATGCTTGGCTATTTATAGTTGAATGTAATTAATTAGTCATTAGCAGTATCTATTTTTCAGTTACTCTCAGCTTTACACTTCATTGATGAATATTAAATGCGTTTATAACTTAATGCGTTGAACGTCTACGATAGTAAACGTTGAAGCGCGCTAAGATACAATTTGTTGTGCCCATTCCTTGTTAATAAGTTAAACCACAAAGTATTTATAAGAGCAGTTGGCATTTAAAAATCGTTGCATAAATGAGGAAAGATCTGGTAAAAAGTAAAGTCTGCTATTAGACTGATATGTGTCAGGAAAAAGCAGTACTCAAGTTTGATTTTTCATTACTCGAGTGTTGGAGGAAATTGTCTGAAGAAAATTTGATTTTACATTAAGCAATACTCAAGTTTTAAGTTTATAACTTGAGTTTTAGAAAAACTTTTAGTGCTACTTGAGTGTTTTCTTAAAGTGTTACATTGTAAACTTTGAATACTTTTGTTTAACAATCAAGTTTAGAAGAAAGTATTGAAAATTGTCTTGATACTCGAGTATTAATGCATACCACTTGAGTATTGACAGTACTTTTATTGAAACTAGAGTGTTGGAAGAAAGTATTTGAAGTGAAAACCTTCAACACTCGAGTTTTGGACAACAGTACTCAAGTGTTGTCAACACTTTTCTTACTGCTTGTGTTTTCAGTAAGAGTTTTGAAAATGAGAAGCTTTTAAAACTTCAACAATCAAGTATTGGAAAGTAGTACTTGAGTATTGTGAATACTTTTGTTTCTACTTGAGTTCTCTTGGAAGTGTTGCTTGAGAAACTTAAATTCTGAAGCTCTATACTCGAGTGTTGCCAATACTTTTTCCATACCTCAAGTTTTGAGTGAAACTGTTGAGTTCTGTATCAACTTTAAAACCTTAATACTTGAGTTTTAAACCTTAAAACTTGAGTGTTGTCAACATTTTAAGTACTACTCGAGTATTCTTTGAAAGTATTGAATTGGAACACAATTTTAACTTTCAGTACTTGAGTTTTTGAAACTAGTACTCAAGTGCAGGCAATACTTGAACTGCTACTCAAGTATTCTTGGAAAGTTTTGATTTTGAAAACACTTTGAAAGTTTGAAACTAAGTATTAACATGCCAAACTCAGGTGTTGTAACATTAACATCAAAAAATTCAAGATTTCTCCTGTAAAACAAGTTTAAAATATTTTCTAACTTTATAATTCCTGCAAAAAATAAAACAATGTATTTTGTTATCATCAAAACATGACATCAACATTCTCCCCCTTTTGAGGATGACAAGACCATAAAATCAGGAATTAGTGAAGTTTGACAAATCAAGATTGAACTTTGTGAACATAGACATTAGAGAAATATATGAACTTGAACCAAGCCTTAACCATAAATTATGATAAACCAAATGCAACAAAGTTCAAGAACAAATAATAATGCAAAGTTAAGAGAATAAACAAAACAAAGTTCAAAGAGTCAAAAGTGCCCAATGCAAATTCTGATTTCTTCTCCCCCTTTTGTCTTTAGTCAAAAAGGGTCACTAAGGAGAAGAATCAGGAACATTAGGAGTAATAGAGGGCTCAAGTGGAGGAAAGGAGGAAATAAGAGGGGCAGGTATAGATGGGAAGCTTACTCGGGAGTCTGGCCATAAGCTAATAAGTCTATCATCACAAATATAATATCAAAAGGGGGTCTGGAAATTGAGGAGATGCAAGAGGAGGAGTCTAATAATCCTAGATGAACTTAGTCTCATATTTAGAGGGATCAACAATATATACCATACTTGTGTTGTACCTCTAAGGTTTGTTGTTGGTGCTTGTCTTGAAGATTTCCCAGTCTTTCTTCTGTCACTTTGTCCTCTTCTTCGGGGTAAAAACCCTTTCCCCTGGTGAAATGCTCTCTGTCTTAGAATATGAGGGTGTTAGAGAGGATGGCTCAGTGATTGAGCTTTATTTCTTTAGTACTTATACTTGAATTTTTAAAGTATTTAATGCATTTTTGGGCCCATCATGACCCTTCTTGAGCTTAATTTGAAAACTAGAATTGTTGATTTTGATTAGCTTGGTTTTGGGTTGGGTGCATTTGCCATGAAAAATGACATATTTGCACTTAATTATAATCATGAACAAGTGATACTTCAAATGTTTGTTATTTCATGAATTCTGGTAAAGGATATTTGGAAGCACTTTTGGAACATCTAGCCACGACGCAATTCGTCATTCACCGAGGATAAAGATCAAGCCAGCGAGCAAGAACTCTCGGGAGAGGTTCGCCGCGGGGAATATTGCATATCAGCATCAGACTAGGCTCCAAATGGAAAGAATAACCGACCCATCTCTTGGGATCCAACCCAGAGCGGTTAATACACCCATTTAGGGTAAAAGTCGAACGGAACCAGAGGAAGGAGGCAGCCACACACTCTGAAACCATCATACTCATCTTCTTCCATTTTTTTTCTCTCATTCTGTTGCTCTATCTACCCTAACTTCACCTCATCTCATCTTCCATACTATCTTGCACCTCCATTCGTCCATCCGGAGCACTGAGTGTAATATTCGCCCTTTTCTGTAAATTGAAATAGAGGCCAAACTGATAGTTATGAGATAAATTAAGCCCAGAAATAAAAGTGCAGAAAGGAAAGATGTCAATGGACCAAAGAGACCCTGCTAAATTTAGTCATAAGGCTTTGAAATTACTAAGAATGTAAGCCAAGGAAGTAAATATCATTAAGTACAAAGACCAAGGGTAATATGGTCATTAGACATAAAGGTCCAAACCGATAATCAAAAGCCAAGTTAGAACCCGCAGATAGAAAGTACAGAAAAAGTAGATGTTGTTGTTAGAAGGGAAAGATTAAAGTTAACCAGGCCTTAATGGTTTGAATTTTATAGGAACCCCAAAGTTAAGCGTGCTTATCTTGGAGTAATGTGAGGATGGGTGACCTTCTGGGAAGGACCCATATGTCATTTAACAAAAAGATTAAGGACATAAAGGTTTTTAAGTGTAAAAAATAAGGGTAAAATGGGAATTATGAAAGAGTAGTAAAAGTAAGGGTAAAATGGTAAAAAA
>JANTPZ010012263.1:0-20445 GCA_025593235.1 Vachellia pachyceras | reverse complement strand
AATATTTTGATGGTTGCCATTCATTTTGCAAGTGGTTAAAGTTGTAACCTTTAAACCCCTAGATGAAGAAGCAAGTAAACATGTGATGAGGCATGCATGAAAATGGACTAGGTAAGCTAAAGAATGGCAAGAAGTAACCATGCATGAGAAAAGGATTGATTATGAGCCAAAGAGAGGTTTTTGGTAAATTTTAAGAAGAGATGGTTTTCAAAGCTAAAGGGTTCCAATGGACCTGAAAACTGACCTGTTTCAAATGGCGATTAAAAATAGCAAAAGAGCTCTGATTGAGCTGAAATTTTCCAGTTAAATACTACACATCCTGAGATTTAAAATGATATAAAGTTTTCAGAATTTGGATGTGTACTTTAAGAGATATGATTTTCCAAAGTTAAGGGAAAAACTGGAAAAACTGTTAGTGACTATTTGGACATTGCCACGGTTTTGGAATAAACTGATTCAAATGGGTAAGAATTGAACCAATGAGTATTTTTCCCCTATAGTTAAATTAATAAGAAAAATTTATAAATTGGAATCACTTATTTTTTAATTTTCTAGAATTAATTATGATTTCTCAAAGTTGGGCCAGAAATCTGAAAAATGGGTCAATGAACAGTAACAACATTTTTAAGAGAAAGAAAAATTTTCAAGTTCACTAAAAAGGCCAAATTGAGTTATCCAAAGCCCAAGAGTGGTTCATAAATGATCAAATAGTTAATTATAGGGGAAAATAGGAGGTGTCACAGATAACCTCATACAATTTTGAAATGATTGAAGAAGACCACTGCGTCTACATTAAGCAGTTTGACGATGACTTTGTGATGTTGTCATTACATGTAAACGATATATTATTGGCCGAAAATAATCTAAATTCGATTTTAGCTGTTAAAGAATGGCTTTCATCGAATTTTGAGATGAAAGATACGGGTGAAGCAGAATGCATACTTGGAGTTAAAATCTAAAGAGATCACTCAAAGAGAATTCTATCTCTTTCACAAGACAATTACATCAAGAAAATTCTCGAGCGATTCAATATGAGTGACTGCAATCCCTTAAACACCCTAGTAGCTACTAGAATTATCTTGAATCTTGAAATGTGTCCCAAAACTGGGTCAGCTTAGAAAAGAATGGAAAGAGTTCCTTATGCTAGTGCCCTTAGAAGTCTAATGTATGCAATAATGTGTACAAGAACAGATATTTGTTTCACAGTTGGATTGGTAAGTAGGTTCCAGTCAAATCCTGGTGAACAGCGTTGGAAAGCTACAAAAAGGATTCTGTAATACTTAAATGGCACAACGAATTATGCACTAACTTATAAAGGAAGCGAATTGCGGCTTCTTGGATTCTCCGATACTGATGTAGGAGGAGATGAAGTTGAACGAAGGTTAACTTCAGGTTATACCTTCTTGCTAAATAATGGTGCCATAAGTTGGAGTAGTAAGAAGCAGACGTGCATAGCCCTACATTCAATAGAAGTTGAGTTTGTGGCTTGCACTACGACAATGTAAGAGGCTATACAGCTGAAAAGGTTTATTGAATACCTTGGATTTGGAAATGAGAGTACAAATCCATTGTTAATATATTGTGACAATACTGCAGCCATAGCCTACACAAAAGACCCCAAATATCATAGCAAGACTAAGCACATTAATATTAAATATAACTTTGTGAGAGATTATGCAGCACAAAAAGTGATAAATGTACGATACATTTCGACTAAGAGTATAGTCGGAGATCCCCTGACTAAACAAGTAGCCAAAGAAATGTTTGAGATGCATATAAGGGCTATTTGTTTGCACAAAATGTAAAATTACAGATACCGTGTATTGAATTTATGATTAAAGTATTCTTTTTCTTATTATTGATTCATGTGTTTGTGTGCAAGTATATAATGTGTAGTATGTCGTACAGCCAGGTGAGGTAGGCTCTCTCACATGAGTACCGCCTTTGATACTCAGGAGGAGTATGCAAAGATGAGACACTTGTATTCAACAGTAAGGCAGCAGGAATGCTAACATGGTAGAGAAGAAATACAAGTCATGTCGCCTTGGTAACTGTGTAGCATGTCGAGATGAGATCCAGTGTAGGTACATATAATACATGGATCGAATCATGGGGACCCACTCCCATGATGCCTGTTACCAGACAACAAATTCTTCAATAATGACGTCACATAAGATATTAGAGGAGGAAGAATTTGGGTTTAGATGTTGAGAACATCTAGACTAAAAGTTTGCATGGTGTTGATAGAATGTTTCAAAAATGACGTACACTCTTATAGTATAAGAGAAGCACCGTAGCATGTGATTTATACCACATGTGTTATATAACCGCAAAAGGGAAGCAAGTGAATGGATCCCTTCTTCATTGCTGTGTGAGTCCCAAGAAATTAATATTTCTATTTATGTTCATTGACTTTGATATTATCATGGAGGTATACTTCAATGACTTCTACTTTAACGTACATCATACTATCATGATGGATGCGATACAAAGTATTATATTAGGAAAGCAGTTGACGTATATCAAAATGATATATGGGTGAAAGGAAGATTACCTGAAAAATGCACAACTATGCTGGTGTATGTGACATGTCCCTTATGATATCATAAGTGTGGACACCACGCATATGAGAAAGACGATCTAAGTCTTATGTTGACTTGAGAGGGATTAGATTCATTAGGTGAAAGTGTATTTTTGTTAAATCTAGGACATATGAGGCATAATACTAAATTTAAGCTACATGAAGAAAGATTGTCTTGTGCTAGTCCTATGAAAGAGATTTCTAGTACAAACATCTAAAGATGTCATGTCCATGCGGTCAAAGCAAAGCACCTAGTATGAAAGAAAGACGAAAGAAGGATGAGGTCCACAATTCATAATTCACCAAGTGTGAGTGGGAGATGTTGCAATATAGGCCACCCGTAGTGGATTAGCCCAAAATCCATTTTGGGGTAAAAGCATGAATGAGAGAATATGTGGGAACAAAGTGGTGATTGTCCCCAAAAGTTTAAATTAGAGATGCTTTTGTTTGGGGATAGTTATTGTGTGTGAAGTTATATTTTAAATTTTGAATTAAAATTATGACATTAAAATAGGATGTTTTCCTTTCAACCGAGACATGCAATGAAAGACACGAGAACTTCTATTTTCTATCCCTGTTCCATTTCTCTTATGCCTTAGACGCTGCATTTGCTGTTAGAAATGTTTTGAATCCAGAATTGTGATCCTCAGCATGTGTGGGTATCTATGAAAGCATATACTCAATCTATCTATAGGTACTCCTTAATCCTTCAACAACCCTTGAAAAATCCCTATCTTTGAGTTGTGAAGAAAAATAGTAAACTAAGTCCAATTGAGTTGAAATTTTACAGAAAAATGTTTTACATAGTGAGCTTTAAAATGAGTCCAAGATCACTGAATTTGGACATCTACAGAAGAAGTTATGATTTTTTAAAGTTAAGAGAAAAACCTGAAAATTTGAAAAATGACCATATGAATAGTGCAACTTCACGTAATTAACTGTATTGATTGGGCAGGTTTTTGGACAAATAAGTATTTTTCCGCAATAGAGAATGTTATAAGCTTCATATAGAAATTGGAATCAAACAGGGCAAATGATGCGGGGTAAAAAAGTCTTCCCAATTAATCTATCATCTATTTTATCTAAATAAAGAAAATTTATATAGCTATATTCCATATCCATTTCTAGCCTACCAAACAAACTTTTAAAGTTTACTTCCAGCATCACTCCACTTCTACTTTCACTTCCATCAAAATCATTTAAGTGTACCAAACGGGGCACTAGAGTTTAGATCTGAGTGGCATGATAGATGTACCAAGAGAGAAAGAGAGAGCATGAGAGATAGCCAAATTACTTAATGATTGGGGTGAGAAAACATTGAGGGAAACACCTTTTATTTATAACATATCATTCATGTCCAATAAATACCATTGGTGTTAATATAAAATGTACAAGTGAGCGATGAGTCAGTCTGATCAATACCGGACTCTTATATATATATATATATATATATATATATAACTACTCAAGCTAGTTGAAGTTTTATTCCATCACAAACACATAGTCTTTTCTTTTTCTTCTCTCATCATTTCTTTCTGATGTATTATAAAACGGTCACGTGCACACAATTACACACAAGTATAATGTACGTAATGTGAGATATCATTGAAGATTCCAAAGAATATATATATTAATCAGGGGGGTTTATTTTTCAATTTTGGTAGCATGGATCTTCAAGATCTCGGTGTTGAGTGAGGGTTTTGACAGACGCTGCAGGCAAGAAATGAGCCAAGTCTGCTAGCTGTTGTACTTCTTTCACAATGTCTTCCACACGTGCCACAATTTCTGAAAGCAAAGAAGCTAGGGCCAACAATTGAAAAGTTTCCATGAGAGCAAGTTGCTGAGAGCCTTGTGCCTTTGAAGAAGGGTTGGTAGCATTATGTATTAGATTATTTGACTTTAATACTTCCTGAAGCTCTTGTGATGCACTACTCATCTCCTCGAGTAAAATATCAACCCTATATGCTTTTCTCATATTTCGACTTTTCTTTGCCAGCTCCCTTAACACACTCGCACACTTCGTGCTCAGTCTCAAGGACACTCCACTGATTTGTTCCTTAAGATCACTATGGTCCTGTTCCAAAGTCAAGATATTATATTCCATATGTATAAATACAATGCGTCTTCAAAAAAATTTGTTCTTATCTTTTTAGCATTTTTTTTAAGGATCACCCGTTGAGCCACAGGTATGCCAGAAACCAATTCAGATCGAGGCTTTGTGATCAAATTGTGCCTTCCGAAAGGTCTTTAAACAAGTTAGAATTCGAACTCAGTTCATCTACTTTTTAATCTGGCTAGTTCACTGCTAAACAAAGTATTTTTGGGTATCTCGCTAGAACTTAACCATGAATAATGTGAAAAAATGTTCAAATATGGACTATTTTAAAAGAATTAGGGAATGTAGTTAACATTATCCTTGAATTAATAAGACCTCATTTCTTCTCAATAATATTAAAAAAATATTAGAAAAAGGTTAAAATAAACTTTCCAACATAGTTAATTGATGGTTCTTTCTCAATTCCATCTCTACTACAGAACCGTACAGAGATTGAACCCAAAAAAAAGTTAAATGAAAACGAATATATATATATATATATATGCATATATTGTGAAGGAAGAATAAGAAAATTTTATTTAACAAATATTGCATTGAGTAAGGACAGATCTACACTTCTTGTGACTTACGATAGATTGTATGACTCCATATAAATATTATATTTTGTATATTGGTATTAATATATTAAAATTTTCTGTATATAATTTATTGTTTGTTGATAACATATTGATGAAAAACTAAATTATTTATCATGATTTATTAATATATTATTTTTTTAAGAACTAAGAATATTATATATTTTTGGTTATATATTTATTTTGTTAAAAAATTAGCCTATAATGACATTTCTAGTCATGGATCATAAAATGTTCATATATACTGTAATACTCAATTTAAATAAATTTGCCAATTTATTAAACAAACCTTGCTTTCTAAATTCACACAGCCAACAAGAGCATCTATGCAAGATGCACAATTGCGCATTGACGCCCCTACTTTAAGATATTGCTTCCATGGGTGACGAAATCTAAACTGGCCATGGGCTGGTTCCCATCTTGCAAAATTAGCCTGCACAATATAATGTAGATGGTCAAAGCATTTATATATATATATATAGGTTAATACTATATATTGTTGGTTCATACAATTTATTTAAAATAATTTATTTAGTTTCATTAATTTGCTCATAAAAATCAACTTGTTTTTATATTAAAAATCAAAGGTAGTATATTATAAACTCTAGATTAAAATATTTTAAATTTATGCATTATCAAATTTGCATACCATTGAATCTTCTGCTGCCTTTGAACTCAGCACGCACTTGTAACCAAGCAACTTTTTGTTAGATTCGTCGTCACTAACAGATGCGGTTTGTTCAAGTAAGTACTGAGCCACGCATCCTGAAATATGCGTCACAAACATGTATATATTTAGCTACAATCAAAGCAAGTGTATTTGTGATGAAATAATTAACTTAAGGTTCATTTATTAATTCATTCAGGAAGTTTTCACTCAAGAACAAAGTTGTCCTAAAAGTTTTTTCGGGTTCAAAGTTACCCGAAGTGTTAAAATGAAGCAATATTGCTCCTTACATTAGTTTTTTAATCGGGGTGGTAACATTGCTAGGTTTTAAAACTTTCGAAAGCCAAGTTGAACCCAAAAAGTCTTTCGTGACAACACTGCTTCTCAACAAAAACTTTAAGACTAATTTACAGTTTAACCCTTAATTTAACTAAATGAAGACTAACCTTCCAAAGAATTTGCGAGTTTGTCCATGTTTGTAGTGATTGAAAAATGGAGCTCCTGACCCGCCCAAACGGGGCAAATTGTGATGCTCGTGACAATGCAAAATGATGTGCCAATTACAATGGTGAGTATCCTTTGTAGCCCCATATCCATTAGTTCATCAGCCCGATAACCCGAGATTGAAACCAAGCTAAAAGTGAGGATAAATATCAAGGCACCATAATCAAATCGAGCCTTAATGGTGGGGATGAATCTAGAGAACGTTGCAGAAGAAGCTGACCATGGAAATAACAGTAATTAACAGGATATTATTGGTTAAAGTCCCACAAATTAAGTGATTAGATAATAAATCAAAGATATATAAGCTTGAGATGAGATGAGTCTATCCAAATAGTTTCAGTTATTTTGGTACAAGAGACTTGTTATAAATCCCAAAACTCTAGTATGAAGATTCAATATCAAACAATAAATCCCCTCATACTTAATTAATAGCGTGGTTTGTTGTAAATTTGCAATATATATTTTGATAGTTGATATTGATTATTGTATGATAACCAAGAAAAAACCAGGCAAAGAACCTGTACTGCAGCATACTCTTGTCTGTTTTCTTCAATTTTCTATCGATCGATCATTAAAAATGTTACATAAAATAAGTAACATTTTAATATCTTACAAACATAAAATAATAAAATTAATTTTTAATATTTTTCAAAAAGTACAATTTTATAGTACTTTATTTTTAAAAAACATAAAAGATCTAAAATTGTACCATTTCATTTTTTTGTAAGATATCAAAATTTCACCTTTTCTGTATGTAGAATCTAATAATTGATAGAAACAAGAAAAAAATTCAGCCTCCCCGGTGCTAAACGTGGGGTCTATTTAAGCAATTTATTTAGATTAAGAATGTTAGTTAAACTCGTTATCATGACATATTTTTCTAAAACACAATAATCATCTTTCTAAACTCTCTCTCTCTCTAGCTTTCTCCCTTAATTATTTGAGGATGGAACATCAATGGGGTAATTTGGAAAATAGATCATGACATTTATGATTAAGATCAATTCTCTAATTAAGTCCTACATTGGGATTTTGAGTATTATAATAGGCATTAATGGCCCACTAGATATATTGGTTTGGCGCCTGAAATTGCTTTAAATATAGATGTACCTAACAGAAAGAGTGATGCGCCTATAATGATTGGCTCCATATCTCCTGCTCTATTGGCCACCCATCCAACACCAATGGCTAGAAGCGCAGCAATGGAGGTTGCAAAGATCCGATTTATAGTTCTACTGATTGTCTCACCTGCTTTAATTAATCATCAAATCAATAGCTTAATTATACACTCAGATATGTCAAAGATAAGTCTATATGATTTTCTCGCATTTGCAGAAAAAAATTAGCTGTTGTTTTGAGTAAAATAGAGTACTGTAAGACCCCATTTGTAGTTCAAAATTTTGAACTACAAATGGGGTCTTATAATTAGGACGAAGGGAATATGTGAAGTTAACGTGTATAGTTAACGTACCTGCTGTGTACTGAAACACAACGACCACAGTCATGACTGCCCACATAGCATTTGCTCCAACTCTATCAAACAAAGGCTTCACGTAGTAGAAGAGGGAGACTAAAGTAAGAGCTACGCCTACCTTGATGGCATGAATAAACTTTCTGGGATCATTCACTCCTAACTCCCATGCTTTCTTTGGAAATTTCAACAACTTCGAACCCAACCCTACAATCCAATGTTGGATCCTTCCAATTCCAGATCTCTCAGGAGCCAAAATCTCCAATGATGATCCGTCTCCGGCCTTTATTCTCCATTCAACTTCGTTGCCCATCTTCATCGGTCATTACTTATGCACTGTATATACATACAAGGTTGTCAAATTCATCAGTTTACACAGACAATTTGTAAAAGCATGCTCTAATAGATAACTATTAAATTTTACATACAAGTAGCTCCGGTAGGAAAAAGTGGGGTGAAATGTAGATAATGACTAAGATTTGAACTCTATTATTGACCTACCTACACCCTGGGATGATATTGGTATCAAGTATAGTGTATTTATAGAGATGGTCTTCTCTCTTCTTCATCATCTCAGCCACAGGATTCAAGAAATTAATAATATTTTCAAATTAGTGGGGTTGATCTTCTCTCTTCTCTCTTGTAGCAGCGTTGGACCCGGATGGCTTTATGTTTTTTATTATTTACATGAAAAATGAAGGTATCGCATCCTTACATCAGCCGTCATTGTTGCCAACTTTGGACTGAAGTTTTATATTTGGGTGCAATAAGTTTTTTTTATTTGGGTGAAATTTTATATTAAAGTTAGGTAACATATATTCTACCTGAACGCGTAATCGAAGTAAATTATAGTCGTTTAGTGTGATGATAATATTATTAAAACACCAGAAACTTGCATAAACTTACGGGGACCATAAAATATTGCGACAATGAGCACTCCCACTTAAGTTTAGTGACATGTATCGATCAAATTGAAGCCTTGGGATAAAAAAATTAAGAAAAATACGTCAACTTCGGGAGCACTTGGATGATTCGTTTTGTTAACATGGTGCAAGCCATGAAGCACTTGGGTATTATATTTAAATGATATACGGAATGACCAACACAAATTGGTTTAATGGTATAAGGCCCCACTAGATCACTCTGGGTCTTAAGTCTGAGTTCCAGATCGAGAAAAAATTTGTAATAGAAAGTGTAGGCATGAATCGTGAACCGGATTAATTGGTTGTTCGAATAACTGATAGTAGAATCCAGATGAAGTGTCAATACCGAATGATAGTACAAAAATGATGCACAACAGAATTAGTGCCACCTGTAGCCGATATTAGAAGTCCTCAAACGTCAATTTCAAGTGGTTAACGTGCTTTAAAATCTTTTTCTGTAAAATATGTTTTTATGCGCAGATGATAAAGTAATTGAAAGAAATGCTATTAAGTGACATTAATAATATTCTCGTTCCATTAAGGCTTGCCTAAAACTGTTTGGAAGTTTTGTCCCCTTTTTCTTATTTTTTGTTTTTGTCCTAAGTGGAAACCCCAATATGATCTTGTTTCGTCTTATAAATATTATCTATTTACCAATGAATAAATAAAAATTAGGTCATGAGTGTGATACTTGGAAAGCTAAGCAAGCGAGCAACATTTTAAGACACAAATGGACTTGTTGAATACACATAGCACTTAAATATTTGTGATGGAAGGGGTAGGGATGGAACTTGAGCCGGATTAATTGGTTGTTCGAATAACTGATAATAGAATCTAGGTGAAGTGTCGATACCAGATGATGGTGTAGAAAATGATGCATGATAGAATTAGTGCCACTTGTAGCCGATATTAGAAGTCCTCAAATGTCAATTTCAAGTGGTTAACGTGCTTTAAAATCTTTTTTCTGTGAAATATGTTTTATGCACAGATGATAAAGTAATTGAAAGAAATGCTATTAAGTGACATTAATAATATTCTCATTCCATTAAGGCTCGCCTAAAACCGTTTGGAAGTTTTGTCCCCTTTTTTTCTTTTCTGTTTTTGTCCGAAGTGGAAACTCCAATATGATCTTGTTTCGTCTTATAAATATGATCTATTTACCAATGAATAAATAAATAAAAATTAGGTCATGAGTGTGATACTTGGAAAGCTAAGCAAGCGAGCAACATTTTAAGATACAAATGGAGTTGTTGAATACACATTGCACTTATCTTTCCGCGCCACCAATTGCACTCTTATTATTGAAAGGCCAATCCGACTATCAAAATGTTAGCTTTCTCTCATTTTTTTTTAAACTAACTTAATTCCCACAACTATACATTCGTACATAGTCCATAACCTTTTCTGTATTATAAAATTTCTTGATCTTTGATACGTGCCAACATTGTGATGACTATGAAGCTATCTTTAAATCCGATATATTGTGATAACTATATATTGTGAATTGTGTTTCTTTCTGAAGGAAATGAAGGTATCTTTGAATCCGATAGAATATTGTAACGACTCTTGCCAACATATTAAATAGGGAAAATCCAAAAAACAAATGAGGCTGAAAAATCAGAATTCAATCTCCTTTCTAAAATACCAAAATCCAAATTCTTCATACGCTATTTTAACAAACCTTCAATCAGGATAAGGGGTTTAATTGGGGATTTACAATGTCGTTAAAAAAAACCATAATAGTCTTTTGTAGTTAAAAAAGGAAAATTAAGGTAGATGAAAGCCTAATTTTGGTTTTGATTATTTTAGCTAGATCGAATTAAGAATATTTTTCTTTGAAGTTATGTATGGAGTTCCTTTTATACAAATATTTCAATATATTTGATTACTTCATCTATATTCAATGCACAGAATTATTTAGTGAGGAATAAGGAACGAAAGTATAGTTAAAAGTAGCAAGATAATAGTTTTATTAAGACATTTTTTCCAGGCAAAAAATTGACAATTTTATTATCTTTGTTGGTTATGGGGTGTACCTAGAGTGTTGACTGTTCACGATGACGGACTCTGAACTTGAAGACACAACAAATTCACCAAAAGAAGTAAATAGGGCAGAGAGTCGATGGAAAAATGGGCATGAGTTTTTCTTGGAAGAGTTAGAACCAAAAAACATAGCAAGTAGACTCCCTCTTGAGTCCATTATAAAACTCAAACTGCCTATCTCATACACATAGTGGCTGCACTTGTGAAAATTACCAAAATAATAATATAACGGATATGTCTTAGATAATAGCATACGTGTGTATTTCAAATAATCTTTTTTCTCCCATATATCACTTTGATGTATATCAACCGCTTTTTTAACATCATACCTTAGTTCGCATCTATCATGGATATAGGATATATGTTAAGGTAACAGTAATTGAAGTATACTTCCATGATACAATGTTACTAGGACATTGATAGAAGGATTGTACCTTCTTCGAACTCACATAACAATTAAGCAATGAGCCATTTGTTTGATTTTCATTTAAAGTTCCTTTAGCACATGTGGTATGAATTACATGTTACAATGTTATTGTGCCCGTTTGGAAACGCGGTACAAAAATACATTTATGCAAGCCGAGGTAAATATATGAAGAAGATTATCTCATTTTGTGAAAAAAATGTTGAACGTGCATTTGGTTTTTAGAAACGTTGTTTCAAACAAGCCCACTATAGTTCTCGTAGCTATATCATCCTTTCTTAGGCTGAGGCTTTGAGGTCCATGTTACATATTTTGATGGCCAAATAAACTTTTTGTTCAAGTTCTGTAGGGATGCGTCACGCCTTGCCATAGGTAGTTTAGAATGGGATATCCCCATGTGTTATATGAGTTGTTTTGTAGGCTCACATGCTTCCTCTAGGTGTGAGCTCCAATCTCTCTTGTAAGGCTTCACAGTCATCTCCGATTACAAAAATGACTTCCCTAATCACTAGTTATACCCCTTAGTATCTCAAATCGACAAAAAGATATTAGATTTAATAAACTTGAATACCATGGGAGCGTCATCTCTGCGTGTAGGAATGGTTTCCACCCATTTGGATAAGTAATCAATGGCTTGAAGGATATACACTACAAAAAAGGCTGTATTAGTAGCGATTATTTTATGTATTTGTAGTGGTTATAACCGCTACAATAACATGTTGTAGCTGTTAGATAAATCGTTACAAAAGTCACCGTGGCAAACGATTTAGTAGCGGTTTAAAGTAACAGCGGCGCACATAGACAACATAGCTACTAAATTTAAGGCGGTTATATAAAGGATAGAGGTATGAACATTTTGTAGCCGTAAAAAACCGCTACTAAAATAAACAAAACCGATAGTGGAATGATGCTTTTTCAGCGGTTATAAAACTGCTACTAATCAAAAAAGAAATTCCCACCAAAAAATATGAAATATTCCCCGAAACATTTGCAGCGATTAAATAACCGCTACTAAATGAAATATCAATTCCCGCTCTGTTTTTCAAAGTTGAAAAATTCCCTCCAAAATTTATTTGCAGCGGTTTAAGAAACCACTACTAAATGCACCTTTATTAAAAAAATTATAAAAAGTGGTAGCGGTTCTAGAACCACTAAAAATTGTTAATGATGTTTAAAAAATAACTAAACTTAAATGTTAAAAAACATAATTACATATTACATTAAAATAAAAAATTGAAAAAAAAAACCTTTTTAAGTATGCGTCATACTGTATTTAATAAAATCAATTATAATAAAAAATAAAAAGAACAAAATAAAATATTAACAAAATTAAAAATTTAAAAACAATGATTAATAAAAAGATCACTAAATCAACAAAAAATTCAAAAAACTTAACTAGCTAAACATTATAGATGGAGAAAAATGAACATTTAAAATTAATTAAATAAATTAGCAAAAATATTAAACAACCAAAAATAAACTAAAAAAAAGAGCAAACCATAAGAAGAAGACAAATCGTAACAGCTCACCATCACCACAAAGCCAGAGTTAAAAATCAAATGGGGAGGGGAGAGGTATTTATAGGCTCTTCCGCGACAATTAGCAGCGGTCTAGGTGACAGAAATTTACAGCGGTCTGATTTTAGTAGCTGTTATAGTCACAGAAATTTGCCACAGTTTTATTTAGTAGCGGTTTGGGTTGCGCAATTTTGCAACTGTTTTTGCAGTGGTCTGATTTTAGCAGTGGTTATAGTCACATAAATTTTCCATGATTTTATTTAGTAGCAGTTATATAACCGCTATAAATTTGTTGAACATTAAAAAAAAGTACGCACCTGACTTATTTATTCATCTTCATCAGCTCTAACAAGGCATATAGCTTCACCTCCCTCGGGTAAGAGGTTTTGAAAATTAGTATGCTAGAATGGCTCCGCCTCATGTGTCAACTGTTCATCACTATCACCCATGTGATAAATATCTCTAGGCTTAAGATGAACAACCATACTCCAATCTTTATGTTTCTGATCTTCGACATACTAAACTTATTGTGCCTCTAATGCTAGAATATATGGTTCATCGTCTGGAGAGTGACATGTGTGAATAGTCTTAAGAAATTCACAGATGTGATGCCCAACTCATCTGTGGTTATATGTAACATCCCAAATTCGTAAACAGAAATAAAGGTCAAGCCGATAAATTACGAGATGATTTAATCCCCATAGGTAAGAAAAATAGAAAGGAAAATGCCTATAGACAAGAAAGAGGATAATTGACTAAGTCCCTAATCTTAAAGATTTTAGGTAAGAATGACCCAAGGGTAAAACGGTTATTTGGCTTAATGACAAGAGTAAAATGGTCATTTTGATTAAGGAGGCCTCGGGAATGGCGCCACATGAGAGATAAAGTCTCCGGAAAATTAAAAAGGCAGTTACCCGCGTAAAGGTTACTTTATGAAAATGCGTGCCACCGAATCAAGTAATTAGACGGCCAGAGGCCCAGTCAGCCCAACCAGACCAGCAAAGGAAGTCTGAAAAGTGCTTTTTCAGCAAGCAATCAAGGGGGGACAAGTGGCACACTCTCCTCCAAGTATCATCCAACTTGGTCCCCAAGTTTCATTTTCAACCACACATTCATTTTGCATGAAATTTCAAAAACACAATTTCCTCTCTCTCCCTCTCATTTTGGACGTCCCCTCTCCCTTTCTCTTCATGATGTGAAATTTCTCTCTTCCAAGAACTCCATTCTCAAGCTCCAAGGAGGAAGAAGAGAGCTCTCAAGCTAGGTAAGCTCACAACTACCCTAAACAACATCTCTTCTTGAGTCTTGCAACTTCTTTCACCTTTCTAATGGTTTGATTCCTTGAATGAGTATCTCTTTTTGAAGATGAGAGGCTATGGTTTCAAAAGGTGAAAATGGAAAATGAAAGGTTTTAAGAGGTATTAAAGGCTGCAAGCTTCTCTTTAAGTTGTCAAGAGTAGTTTAATGAAAGTTATTGTTGTTTTGGTTGTTGTTGATTTTGGAAACCCTAAGTATATGGGGAGGTGCTGTCCATTTAAGATCTTGAGGGGGGAAATGGGTGTGTGATTTTTATGAAGCTTGAATCATGATTTGGAAGAAGGAAAAAAAAAAGCAAGAATACATGAGAAGAGTTGAAAAATCCAAACCCTCCCTTTTGTTCTGTTTTTCAAAAAATCAAAAGAAATAGAGGGAGTGGGATTTTGATAATTCTAATGCTTCCAATGGATTTAGAAGGAAAATTTGTGTAGGTTAAAAGTAAGAAAAGGATTTGGGAAGCTTTTGAAATCAAAAGAACAAGTTGCAAAGCTTTAAGGGTTTTAAAAGAGCAATATGTGTCATATTGCGTTTTTATGATTTCTCTTGCCTTGTTAATGGCTGGAAATTTATGAGCATATTATGGTATGATTTTTAGGAAGTTAAGAACCCAAAGAAATCATTGGGAAAGTAAGCAAGAAGGACTCAAGTTGCAAAGAAATTAAAGAGACAAGGTAGCAAGACTACTAACTCTTCTAAATCATTTTATGAACTTGTTGTGAATGGTGCATTATTTTATAATGTATGAGCTTGATATTTTGTGTATGATATGTGACCCTGATTGCTATGGTCATATGCATGATAATGTAATGTTTGAATGTGTCACATTTATCTTGATCATACACACATATTGGAAAATATTAATGCACATTCACAATTTCTGTTAGTTAGTTTTGCTTTTGGGATTTTCAAAAATCTCATTATTCTACAACTAAATATGTAGGTGGAAGCTCAAGTAAGGGTAAGAATGAGATTATTGATGGTTGAAGATATTATGTTTGCTTGAGGAATTTTGTGTAAATATGTTGATGGTTGGCCATCTATTTTGCAAGTTGTTTAAGTTGTAAACTATAAACCCCTATGTGAAGAAGCAAGTGAATATGTGATGATGCATGCATGAAAATGGACTACATAAGCTAAAGGATGATAAGGAAGTAATCATGCATGATAGGGGTCTGGTTATGAACCAAAAAGAGGTTTTGGTAATTTTTAAGAGAAGTTGGATTTCAAAACAAATGGGTTCCAAAGGCCCTGGAAACTGACCCATTTCCAACATCAATGAAAAATAGCAACAGAGCTCCAAATGAGCTAAATTCCAGTTAAATACAACACATCCTAAGCTTTAAAATGATATAAAGTTTGCGAAATTTGGATGTGTATTCCATGAGATATGATTTTTCAAAATTAAGGAAAAAATCTGGGAAAAACTAGAAGTAGCCATTGAGCTACAAATTTAACGGAATAAACTGATTCAAATGGGCAAGGATTGGAACCAATGAGTTTTTCCCCTATAGATCACTTAATAAAGTAAATTTAGAAATTGGAACCACTCCATTTCGATTTTTCTAGAATTAATTATGAATTTTCAAAGTTGGGTCAGAAATCTGAAAAATAGGCCTGTGAACAGTAACAACTTTTTTAAAGAAAAAGGAAAAATTTCAAGTTCACTAAAAAGGCCAAATTGATTTATTCAAAGCCCAATAGTGGTTCTACAGTGATCTAATATGAGAAAATAGGGGGGAAATAAGAGGTGTTAAATTATATCACGAGCAGTTGTCATATTTGCCCAGAAGCACTTGAATAGCGTGACAGTGAATTGACCCTGATAATTCAATTCGATGATGTCAACTAGTTTTCCATAGTAGGGGACACCTCCAAAACGCATGTCACCATCAATGGATCTTGTATAACTTCTTGTACCGAATGTCCCAAAAACCTCAGAATTTTGGGAGAGAGAACCTTGATCGCGTGAAACTGTACAGAACATGAAGCCATTGACGTTGTATGCGGTAAACCGTCTCGCATGTTGGAGCTAGCCAATGGAAAGAGTTGTCAAATCAACTGGGTAGGGGTTGTTGTCATTGCACATTTGACGTGCAAACCAACTTGGGAATTCTCTATGTACCCTTTTATCAACCTCAACGGACGTCCATGGCTTGATACGAAATTGACGCTTGACATAACTTCTAAACTATCTGACATAATTAAACACACACACACACACATATTAAATTGATAAGATAATATGTTGGTAAACTTTGAGGGAACGGCATAACCATCAAGTGTTCCCTAACAACATCTTTAACATGCCATTTTTTGAAATTACATTTAGAGAAAGGGCATGAAATCTTACCATTAATCTTACCACATCTATCAGAAAAATCTAGGAAACTGTTTAATCTAGCCAAATATTGAGCAGACGTGCGAGGAAACCTGATCCATGACTTATCCATCGCATGAGACTTGAGCGCAATATCACCAAGAATTAGAAAGTGTGATCAGAGACAGAAATTAGAGGAAGAATGGAGAATTTGGCAAGAAATATGCTTCTGGAAAGTCTAAATGTGTGCTAGTCAACGGTCACATATTTGCACAATTTCCGAGACAAATGCATGACCATTGGGATTCACAACGATTTAAGTCGACCGTTGCATATTGTAGCAGTTTAGTAACCACTACAAAATAAGAGGGAAATTTTGAAATTTCAAATTTGCAACGGTTTATAACCACTGCTAATTGGTTGACCGTTGAAGATTTAACCGCTACAAACTAATTTTAAAATTTCAAATTTGCAGCGGTTTATAACCCCTACTAATATTATTTTAGCAATAGTTTAAATTGTTATAAGAATTATTAAAAATTTAAATTTTTAAAAATTTTCTTATTTCATTCGAAATCTAAATATTAGTAAAATTTGATTATAATTATTCAAAATTTAAATGTTAAAAAAAGTTGTTATTTCTTTCAAAATCTAAATATTGTAATATTCAATAATTGATTATAATTATTCAATTCAAAATTTAAATGTTAAAAAATTAGTTATTTTATTCAAAATTAAAATTTGTTAACTTTAATAATTTGTAAAATTATTTAATGATTTGTAAATATATTTTATTTTAATTTTTAAATGAATAAACAAAAATTAAAATATCAAATAAATAAAGTTCAATAATAAGATAAAACTTACAATAAATAAACAAAATTTGTATCAAAAGGAAAATAATACAAAAATTTCAATAAATAAACAAAATCATACAAAATCAACTCGATGGGGGGCTGGGGATCCTCGGACTGGGAAGATGGGGGTGGTGGAGGTAATGGGGGTGGGGGGCCATAGCCGACAACTGGGGTAGCTCAGGTGGAGCAGTATCAGGGAAGGCAGCCTGGAATGCCATCTGCAGCATGACATTCGCAGCCTGCCTCCACATCTCCATATGCTGCTTTTGCAACTGCGCCTGCATCAACTCCTACTAATGTTGCAACTGCGCCTGCACGTCTCTATCCATCTCTGCAGGTGCGTTGTGACGTCGAGGGCCAGATGTAGTCTCCTGGGATGCAGCAGCAGAGGAGGATGTCTTGGTCGCCCTAAACCTGAACCTTGGGAGTTGGCTGGGATGCCTGTCACGCCCGTCCATGTCGACTCTCAATGAGGCAGTGGGGTCTACAACTGACCCCTAGGGCTCCCTTAATTCAGCGTCGGTACGCTGAATACAACTCTGTACTCGAAAAAATTAAATCAAAATATTAAAAATTAAAAAAATTTATAAATATTATAATTATCTAATTATAAATAAAATTATTAAATAAATAATTATACATTTACTAATTTCAAAATTAATTCAATAATTTAACAATTAATTACAAAAATTTCTAAATATTTATTGAAATTATAAAATAATGACAAAATTATTTATTTAAAAATTAATTAAACAGTATAAATATTTTTCAAAATTACAAAATATTTACAATTCAATTATAAATTACTAATTATTTATAAAATTACATATTTAAAAATTAATTATAAAATTATAAATTTCCCTGCCGTATGGTGGATCGTCTGCAGGGACCGACTCCTCATAGCCCTTCTCGCCACGGCCTGCTGCTCCAGTGACCTCCTAAGCCGGACAAATCTGGACCAGTCTGCCGCATTGACCCTATCTGGGACGTCCACCTCTAGCTCCTAGTCTCGTCCCCCTCCTTTTGGTGGTACAGGCGACTCCACCAGGTCTTCCACCCTTTCCCCATCTTCAAGATGGCGAACTCCCTGTTCGTATCTTGTACAACAAACTTGCCCTGCAACAGATTTCAAAATTAAAGTTAGTAAATTATTTATTAATTAAAAAAGAATTCATTTAAATAATTTACATATTTTAAATAATAAAAATTTTACCTTCACTTTCTCTCATATATCATTCTTCAGGCTCTACTGGATCTTCTTCCAGGTCTCAGCGCTGATATCGAACTGGAGGAAGTTCCTGCTCTGCTCAGTCAGGTAGCGGTTGAAGAGCTGACCGCCCTTCCCCCACGGCTGCTGGGTGATGTCGTCCCACTCCATAACGACCCTCTGCCCACTAGGGAGTTGGTGTACATCCCTCAGTGTGAGCTTCCTCGTAATGGTCGCCCCTGTCGAATCTGAAAATTGAATTTATACAATTATTTCATAAAAATAATCATTTATTAATAAATAAATGATTTCATAAACAAATTAACTAAATTAAATAATTTATTTATTTTTAAACTAAATCTATTATTAACTAAATTACTTATTATTAAACAAATTAAATAAATATTTAAAATTAATAAACAAATTAACTAAATCATTTTAAATAATAAACAAATTAAATACAACATTTCAATTAAATAATGTATTAATTGTTTACTTACCCTGAATATCGACCTCAAACCCAGTCGATCGACTAGCAGAATGAGATGTTGATATTGCCGAGCTTGAAGTCATCGACGTTCAGCATAACGTCGCCCTCCTCCTGACCATCTCCGCCATCGGGAAATATAGGCTCCTTCACATGCCTCCTACTCTGATCCTGATCAACCATTTGAAAAAAAAAATTAATTTGAAAAATTAATTAAAATAAAATAAAAAATTTAAACATAAATAAAAATATCTAAAAAATAAAAAATATAAATAAAAAATTAATTAAAATTAAAAACATAAAAAATATTTCAAACTAATATATGATGTGACGCTTTGAAAGGTCGAAAGTGCGAAAATGAGGGAGGAGGAGGGTTTATATAGGTGCTGATTTAGTAGCGGTTTTAGACAAACCGCTGCAAACTAGTAGCGGTTGGCCAAAACCGCTACCATGACCGCGGTAAAACTAGCGCATCTGCTTGGGAAATCTCAATATTTAGTAGCGATTTGTCTGAGCTGCTACTAATTGAGGTTTTTGCAGCGGTTATTTAAGAAAAAAATGCTAAAAATTGCGATGTAAATCAGTAGCAGTTTGGATAACCGCTACCGTAACCGCGGCCACAAACGACCTTTCACTTCTGCAACGGTTTGCATTTATTGAAACCTCTGCCAGGTTGCAAAAAAATTGCTACAAATGTGCAGTTCGATTTACATCGCATATTAGTAGCGCTTTGACATAAAACCGCTATAAAATTCATAATTTAGTAACGGTTTTGATAACCGCTACTAATTAGCCGCTGTTAAACACCCATTTTTTAGCAGTGATATGAGAAGCTAAATAAAGGAAGGGATCCATGGAGTTAATTCCCTAAACATCAAATATCTTACAAACTAATATGGGCTATTGTAGCATTTCATGTCGCTTGCTAAGTCTACCAAATTGTAGGTGTAATATCCACCATTTTATGTATATAAGCACAAGCCAAATTCATAGACATGAGAGAAGATAAGGTCCAGAAATGAAAGTACAGGAAGAGAAGATGTCAATGGACCAAAGAGACCCTGGTCAAGTTAGCCCCAAGGCTTTGAAATTACTAAAAATGTAAGCCAGGGACATAAACGTCATTAAGTAAAAAGACCAAAGGCAATATGGTCATTAGATAAAAAGGGCCAAACCAGTAATTAGAAGTCAAGTCAGAGCCCACAGAAAGAAAAATTAAGGGCCGAAAGTTTAGGCACGGAGTTCCGTGTGAATTCCAAAATTAAGTATATTTGCCCTAGAAGCAAAATGAGGATGGGAAACCTTATAGGAAGGGACCCATATGTCGTTTAATAAAAGACCAGGGCATAAAGGTCTTTCAGTATCAAAAGTAAGGGCAAAATAGTAATTTTGGAAAAAGTAGAGAAAGTAAGGGCAAAATGGTAATTATGAGAAAGTTG
>JANTPZ010012258.1:0-10884 GCA_025593235.1 Vachellia pachyceras | reverse complement strand
TTGTACTTCTCCGGTTCAATTTTTCACTCTTTAGCTTCTATTTTCAACTGAAGATCTGGGTATGGCCAGAGCGCTTGCGGACCATGCATCTTCTTGGATTACATGATATTTTTACGACAAATACTTCTCTTACTAGAGTGAGAGCTGTTCCTCGGTACAGCTTTAGCATTGAAACTTTAGAGGCACTCAATAAAGTTCATCCAACTATAGGAATCATGGCATCAGGCCTTCCATGGTTGAAGACAGGCCTTCAAATGAGTGGAACTCCTTCTGGTTCCTTCCGGATATCTCGTTCTAAAAGAGCTTTAGTGAGTGCAAATTGTGAGGTCCGAGGTGATCGGCAAGTTGGAAATACAGGACCATTAGAAAGGATTCATGAGTACATTTATTTAGTCCCATACTCTGATCACTCAAATTTTGCAGAGTTAAAGGAATTTGTGAAGCTTGTCCGACCAAACAACCTGAAGGGTATCGTGTCTTCGTCATCATGTTATATTCAACCTATGTACTATCTAGGCAGACATTGTGGAATCAAGCAGCCTGCAAAACAGTTGCCTACGAAACATACAAGCAAAGGAAGTATTGAAAGTGTAATTGCTGCCAGCACCAAAGCTTCATATGTAAATGACGAAATTCCGTGTACTGAGAGGTTAAGTCTTCAGGATTTCGCTCGACCAAATTCAGTGCACTGAGAAGAACGGGCCGTGGAGCAAAAATATCAGAAAATGACGGTCCTGATCACAGCTGAGAACCGTCTTGGAAGATAATTTGGAGAATAAAGGATTACGAGCATTTATGGAGTTCAGAAACTACCTTGGAAGGCTACGAGCAAGTTATGATGCGCCTAGTTCCTCAACTCCAGAATTTTTAACGGCACATTACTGCATCGTGATCCTCTTCGTACAGAGTTTTTTTTTTTTGGTGGAGATCGCGGCGAAATATGATTTCTTCTGTTTCTCATCTGTAAAATATTCATTTGGAAACCATGTTTTGCCCAACTTTAGCGAGGGAGAAGCTGTGTATTTTCCAGAAGTATCTTTGGAAAAAAATGTTAGCAAAAACACCCGCATCCTATGATTACTCGGAAAAACTTCATTTGGGGTTTGGCTAAAAAGATTTTCAGGGATATTTGGTGTGGTGCAACGAGTTGAGGAATGGCTAATGAGCTAATCATTTTACTGGTAATAGAATTTGTTGCAATATTTATATTGTATCTAGATATATAAGTTTGAGCATCACTTTTTTCTTTTTTAAATGGAAGACAGTGCTCACTGCGTGGCTGCATTGTTATAGAAGACTCTAATTTATATTTGCATGGGATGGTAATTAATTGTTCTAATATCCATATATTTTAGTTATATTTATTATATTCATATGCACAGGAGATTATAAAATTACAAAAAAAACTGCCAAAAATATTATGAGTTTTCAAGAAGATATATATAGGTACTTTACACTATGGCCTTAGTATACTTTTGTCCAGTTATATCCTAACAAGTAGATTATAAAGTATTAATGTTTAGTTAAATGTTATTTTTTTTTGTAGTAATTTTTTTGAAATTGAGAAATTTTAACTGAAAATGTTTTTTTTGGGAAGATATAGATGCAATTATTGAACACTGAAAAATCCCACCCCTCCAAACTTTCTGTAGGTTGAAAATTCGCTTAGGAAGACTGTATAGAGTTCTTGACTTTTGATGACTGAGAATTTTCCCTCCATGTTTGGTCCAGAAACAGCTCCCACTTCAAGAAGTTAGACTCCTCTAAAACTACGTTTGACCACCAATTACTCATAGGATCTCCATACCATTTGCGCTTGACTGACTGCCTTCCGTAAAATACACTGCACAGAATGTAACAGAAATACGAACACTTAAAGGAGAACCGAAACAGTGATCTGCGTGGAATGTTGAATAAACACGTGGAAGCTCTAGAATACATGAAAATGTTGATTTTTCAACTTGAGATTTTTGTTGTAATGGTTAGCAAGCGACCTGACTATTTGTTTTATTGCTCTGTATATGAATGATGTCTGTTGACTTCCACTGCGTTATTAGACCGGGCAATTACTGGATCAACATTCTAAGTGATCATCATCTACGTCTATTGGAATCTTAACAAGATTTTTATGCACAAAATTGATCAAAGATTTTGGCAAGACTTCTGCTGGTAGGAGGTCAGTGTTATATGCAAAGAATATCGCCTCTCCCTCTTAAACAAACTTTTCTCTTCTTTCTGAATTGAGGAGCCATAGACGACATGAGCAAACCTTGGTTCTGGATTTCAGTTCTCATCCTCTGCTTCTCTTTTCACATTCGTTCTTCTTTTGGAGCTCTTACTGCCATCTCCGCAAATCAATCTCTTTCTGGCGATCAAACTCTAATCTCTCAGGAAGGTGTATTTGAATTGGGATTCTTCAAGCCAGGCAATTCCTCTAATTACTACATAGGCATGTGGTACAAAAAGGTCTCTAAAAGGACCTATGTTTGGGTAGCTAACAGAAACAAACCTGTCCCTGACAAATATTCGGCCAAGTTAGCAATATCGGATGGTAATTTAGTTCTATTTGACGGGTCTCAAAACAATGTTTGGTCAACAAACTTGACTGCGCCATTCTTAAGTTTTGTAGAGGCCGTCCTTCTTGATACTGGGAATCTAGTTTTAAGAGATAGGCCAAATGCAACAGATAAGTTCCTATGGCAGAGCTTTGATAATCCAACTGATACATGGCTTCCAGGAGGTAAAATAAGATTAAATAACAAAACAAAGCAACCTCAATATCTCACTTCATGGAAGAATGACGACGACCCTGCAGAAGGCCTTTTCTCTCTAGAGCTAGACCCCAAAGAAAGCACGGCCTATTTCATTCTTTGGAACAAGTCTCAACAGTATTGGAGCAGTGGCCCTTGGAATGGACAAATTTTCAGTTTGGTACCTGAAATGAGGTTAAATTATATCTACAATTTCACATTTGAGACAAATGAAAACGAGAGCTATTTCACCTATACTGTATATAACAATACTATTATATCACGATTTGTGATGGATGTCTCCGGGCAAATAAAGCAATTTACATGGTTGGAATCTAGCCAGCAATGGAACTTGTTTTGGTCACAGCCAAGACAACAATGCGAGGTTTATGCATTCTGTGGTGCATTTGGAATCTGTAATGAGAATTCCATGCCATCCTGTTCTTGTTTACTTGGCTTTGAGCCCAAGTCCCAAGGTAATTGGACTCTGAATGATTACTCAGGTGGTTGTGTGAGGAAAACAAAGTTGCAATGTGAGGACTCCAATTCTTCGAATGCAAAGAAGGACAAGTTCCAAGCGATGCCCAACATGAACTTGCCTAAAAATTCTCAATCTGTTAGAGCAGGGAATGCAGAGGAATGCCAATCAACCTGCTTGAGTAGTTGCTCCTGTGCTGCTTATGCATATGATAGTAATGGTTGTTCGATTTGGCAGGATGGTCTCTTGAATCTGCAACAAGTTTCCGAAGATGATAGCAGTGGAAAAATTTTGTATCTCAGGCTTGCAGCTTCTGAATTTCCCGACTCTACAAACAATAAAAGGATGATTATAGGTGTTGTTTCAGGCTTGGTGGGAGGTATAGGAGTTGTCCTAACTATTCTTCTACTTGTGATGCTGAGGCGAAGAACGAGAATTGTTCGAGCAGGAAAGTCCATGGAGGGTTCATTGATGGCATATGGGTATAGAGATTTGCAAAACGCGACAAGGAATTTCTCAGAGAAGTTGGGAGGTGGGGGTTTTGGGTCTGTGTTCAAAGGAACATTGCCAGATTCAAGTGTTATAGCAGTGAAGAAGCTTGAAAGCATTGGCCAAGGTGAGAAGCAGTTCCGTACAGAAGTCAGTACAATTGGAACAGTCCAGCATGTAAATTTGGTCCGACTTAGAGGGTTTTGTTCTGAAGGAGCGAGAAAACTACTTGTCTATGATTACATGACAAATAGTTCTTTGGATTCCCATCTATTTCAGGATAAGATAGTGGACTGGAAAATGAGGTACCAGATTGCTCTTGGAATAGCCAGGGGATTAACCTATCTCCATGAAAAGTGCAGAGATTGTATTATACATTGTGACATCAAACCAGAAAACATTCTCCTTGATACTGATTTTTGTCCAAAAGTTGCTGACTTTGGCCTTGCAAAGCTAGTTGGACGAGATTTTAGTAGGGTTCTAACAACCATGAGAGGAACAAGAGGCTATCTTGCTCCAGAATGGATATCTGGGGTGGCTATCACAGCCAAAGCTGATGTTTACAGTTATGGGATGATGCTTTTTGAGTTTGTATCAGGTAGGAGAAACTCTGAGGCATCTGAAGATGGTCAAGTTAAGTTCTTTCCTACGTGGGCCACAAATATTGTAACCCAAGGTGGGAATATGCTTAGCCTATTAGACCCAAGATTGAACGGAGAGGCAGACATGAATGAGGTGACAAGAATAGTGAAAGTTGCGGCTTGGTGTGTCCAAGATGATGAAACTGATAGGCCATCCATGGGTCAGGTGGTTCAAATCCTTGAGGGGGTGTTGGATGTGAATTTGCCTCCAGTTCCAAGATCCCTCAAATTGTTCGTTGAAGATCAGGCCAACGTAGTGTTCTTCACTGATTCAAACTCAAGCTCTAACCAAAGCTTACAGGCAAAGAGCAACGTTTCAACAGCCTCCTCTCATACCCAAACCGACCTCTCATCTGCGGCTTCTCGAGAGTAAGTTGTTGATGCAAGTTTTAGAACCATATCTTTGCTTTGGGTGGTGTATTTAATTAGTTAAATAAATGATCTGTATGATGAGGACCTCTAAGAGTCGTTGATCAATTGGCTTTGGGAAATAGGATTGCAATAATACATTTTTATAAATTCTGTATCTAAACTTCTAAATGTGTTGTATGTTTGGGTTTATTTAAGTTATGCTTGTATAGGGAAGAGCATTCTCTAAATATCAGTTGATGATATGCCTAGATAGGAAATGAATTCATACGTGGGAATTGAATAGTCCACATAATCCAATCAATACGCTTTCTGCTCTTTATTTTTTTTTTTTTGGAAAGATGTTTATTCATTTTGATAATTTCTGTTTTGTTAATTCAAAAGATGCAGAGTTGAACAAAAACATACGGAAAAGATATTCTGCTGTCGCAGAGTTGAATAATATTTTAATTTTGGGGTTTCATTTATGAATTTTTCTGGTCAATTCTTGAAGACGGTCACTGACTAAAAAGTAAGCACTTGTGTCACTGAAGGACAAACTTGTAGGTGATGTCTAAGTAGGCAATTAGAGTGAGACAGCTTGCCAGCCACTCTTTGTTTTATATGTCAGCTAAAAATGAAGGCAACACGTTTTCTTTTGTTCTGAACGAGGAAATTGATAAACCAGAGGAATTTTAACACTTGTGCATTAGTATTTAGTAGTTGTAGTACATCGTCAAAATCATCGATTTTGGGCAACCTATCCATTCACTCTCTATTCTTTTTTATATCGCTAGAGGAATATTTAGGCGTTCTAACACCAGTAACTTACAGATTACATTATATTGTACTTTCTTATATGCACTGATCACGCCAATATCAACTTATTATATTGCATTTTTCCGCGGAGAAACCTCATTTAAATATTTACATAGCTAAACCCCAAGAATAAAGGAAAACAGTGCATGACCAATAAATTACCAATTCAAACACGGACAATCTAATTGTACAAAAAGTCCATACACGGCGACAACTTTATTACTTAGTGATCATTAAGAAACTGCAGAGCTTGAAGTTACTATTGAGTACTAGTATCTGAGGATGGAATTTCCTTATGAACTCCTATTCATGCATCGTGAATGGGAAGAAAAAGTTGTGAGGGAAATGAATTTGGAACAGCAGATTGCTCTGTTTTTCCCACTGGACTAAGAGCTACTATCTAAATGTGAAGAAGTCTGCGTCCCTTTGGGTAGTGCCTATAGAGAGCTTTACTTCTGAAACCACAAAGAAGCATGAAGCACGATAAAGAGGATTTTCAATTTTGGCCTCAAAAATTGAATGTTCCTTTAAGACCCCACCATCTCTCCCCTACTCTGTTATTCTTGACCTGGACTTGTCTTCTCGTTTCCAGCTTTCACCAGACAGAGAAGGTAGAGCCATGCTGATGTCAACAAGGCACCCCAATACTTGCCCACGAGCACCGTGAGAGTTAAGCTGAAGACAACCATGAATATCCCCAACCACTCCGATTTTTTTTGCTTCTCTGATTTACCTTTACGCCACCTTTTTTTGTCGTCTGGAATGTCAGAGTAAGATAGGTCGGATAAACTCTCTGATTCTGAACCCGAGCTCCAACAAAACGACGGCTGTTCTGCTTTGGTTTCTGGAATGTTGGAAGGTTCGGTATGTTGATGCAGCATGGTTCTCCCATCATCACCGGATGATCTGCGTTTTGATCCATGACGACTCGAAGGGCGAGCTCTTACATTCTGCAAGCGGAAAAACATGGAAGGAAATGAATATAACACTAAATTATGTTGTAACATGTGGACATGAAGAGGGAGTTACGACTCGGGTTTGAATGGCGAGAGCTTTGAAGAGCAGAGAGAAAGTTGGCTTAGGAGGGTGATGATCAACAGCGGTGTGATGCTTTGGAGGACGACAGGCCATGCGAAAGCTGGAAGAGCGATGGAGGGAGGGAGGTGGAGGATCGAGCATGGCGTCTAAGTCAACGACAGGGCGAAAGCAGGAAGAGAACTTGCTGCTGCTGCTGCTGCTGCTCCTGCTCCTTGAAACGTTCTTCATGATGCAACGTAGGTTGACGACGACGACGACGGTATTGAAGATTACAGGAAGCTCGACACCCCGTTTGCCTACTATATAAAGCAGCCACAGGCCGGCCCTCCACATCAACGCGCACACATGTTGTTATACACTACGTGTTAAGTGTCATTCCCAACAAGAAACGCAACATTTGCCATTCCTGTGACTTGTACGGTTATACCCCTAGCGGGCTCTGTTTATTTGTCCTTCCCCAGGGTCCCAGAGGCGATTTGTTTTCCCATACTTATTGGGCCACTCGAACAAAAACCAATTGGGCTCATAGGCCCATTATTGAATTTTGGATTGGACCACTTTTTTCCGTTGAAGGAGTGGATCGCAGAAGAACTCGAACTGATTGATCAATTAGGTATATCATTATTATGGCCGTAAACTTTGATGCAGTTAAATCCATAAAGGAGATGAACCTCGATAGGTGTGGACCTTGTGTCATTATCTCCCATTGCTTTGATCCTTCCCATAGAGATATCTTCTTAGCTGAAAAATGCTTCTGTTTTGTTCCGCTGGTACGTTGGTTTGTCAAGTGTTTATGCTCATTGAAGTCGTTCTCCAGCTTTCTGCGCTTTCTTGTCTGTCAATAGTTTAGCTTTCCCTTGGTTTCTCAACTTCGCATTTAGAACGTCTCGCAACAAAAACAAAACTTCTGATCCTAAATATAAAATCTAATTTTGTACTGTGAACCGTGCAGTATATGGTGTGATTACTTCTAGTCTCTGGATAATCTACTTCTTCCCAGATGCTATACGAATATTTAGGGATCCCAATTGCTTTAAATTAAGCTTTGGAGATGGTTAGACAAAGGATTTATTTCTTACACTTCTGCCCCCAGTCCGCACTAATCAGAACAAGAAACAATACACGAATGAGAGAGCTAAGATAGTGTGTGTATGTTGCATAAGCCAAACACACGTTCAACAGTGTTTTTCCACAAAACGAGATAATCTCTTTCACAAATTTATCTCAACTTGCGTAAAAGTACTTATATACCTTATTTTTAAACGGACACTTGTCATCTTACAGAATTGGACTTTAGCTCCTACGCCATAGGCTTCACATGAAACCCGTTCTCCTTCTAGTGCATGTGCATCTGCAGCGTTGGGTTATTTTTGTTAAGCAGGAGCATCTGATTGATTTAATTTCATAATCTATATCAACTGTCCAAGTTAAAATATTATCGTACTCTTTGTTTTCTTGCTTGACCCTAATCTTCCGTGTATAAGCATGTGCCCGCGGAACGATGCCTGATGTTGAATTCAAAGTACTTACGTACGCACCAAATAGTAATATTTATGATGCAAAATGAATATATCAACCGCGTTGATGGTCTTATCAGCATATATAAAATAAGTTAACTCCCCAGCAACTAGTTAGCGGTAAGACTATATGTACCATGTGTGTTTTAAATAATACAAGATTTTAGACTCAAATTAATGAATTGAAAGAGACGACGACGACGAATATGTGAAAACGTTTACTTTGCTCTTGGTCTCCCGAACAGACTTCGTCGTTCATGATTCTAATTAGATTAATCACTTGACTTAGTCATGTGCACGAGTCCAGTTATATATAGAATTGCAATGAACTATAGAAATGAGAACTCCTCCTTAACTAATTTTGGATTATTAATTTGTAAACACGGATTGCTATATATTGGGTCAGCTATAAATTCCCCTCTTAAATAAAAAGTTAAAAAAACTAAATCTGAAGCCTCCTTCAAAGGTAGAAGCCATACTGTTGGTATAGGGTTTGGTAAACCAACATTATAAGGGGCATGTTTACATAAGAGTTTATAAAACACTTTTATTTAAGTTGAGACGAAAATTCTCTCACATATTTACCTATTAAACAAAAATTATATTGAAAAAATAATCACCGTTAACCCAAACTTTTACAGTAATAAAATGAGTGCAACGTCAGGGAAAGAAGAGAAAAGCAGCAGTGATTCCAATTTTGAAGTGGGCAATGACTAGTGTCATGCCCATGGATTTAGAAAAAAAATCAGTGTACTGTTGCATGAAGACTAAAGAGACAGAGAGTGTACGTTTTCTAAAAGCGAGCAATATCATTTAATTCAACCCAATCTTCCAATAAACATGAAGTTGTCTGAGCGTTTACTGGGAAGCTGTAGTTCACCTATCACTAACGAAAACCTAGAATGAGCAATACAATTATTCGTAGTTTGTAAAAGAAAATTAAAAATAATATAAATTACCTTGATATGCTTTCAATGTCTGATGAATAAGAAAAATATAATATAATATTGTACATTTATAAAGTAGGAAAATAGATGTATTTCTTACATCATCATCATCATCATCATGAAACAAAATAAAAACCGAGTTAAATGACAGCAAAATTAAGGTTAAGGTGAAGGGTAATTTGATGATTCCCACACAAATTCTGTTACATTTATAGAAGCATTTAGTTAGAAAGAAGAAAAAAATACTCAGCATTGTGTATACCTAGTTTTGGAATTCTAATTATAATATACATGCGACATTGAATACGAACTACTAAAAATTAGATGTTATGTTTTTAGAGGTCAACGAATCAAAATTATAATCAAATTATATATGTTTCCCCCACAGTAATTACTCTAATCCCATAAAAACCCCGGTCTTGCATTTGAGTGTGTTTGGGGAAATCCGTTGGGAGAAAGGAGTTACGACTTCCAAAGTGATTTTATGGATTTCGAGATGGTTTTTATAAATTTTGAGATGATTTTTATAGATTTTGAGATGATTTTATCTTAATTTACATATACCATTAAAAAAAATAGGTTTGAAATTGTTTTTTATGAAGTTCGAGATGATTTTTGCTGGCAGTTGCATTTTATTTGATCGGTGACTGATCTGTAAAACTGCTTGTGAAACCAACGAATGGTTGGGGGGACAACCATTTTCAAGAATGATCTCTTCACTGTTCTTGTCTTCTCTGATGAACAGGAAGAAGATAAGGCACAGTCGGATTACGAGCACCATTGGCTCAGGACAGCTCTGATGATGGTCTTATCTAAACAGCTCTCACCTTTTTTTCCTATTTACTTTCGAAGTTGATATAAAAATAATCAGGAATATTTAATCCTTCTAGCTAGATAGTGAAAAAAAAGAAAATACCGATCACAACTTGGTCTTGATATTGGAATTCGCCGCTATTTATTGAGGAGACAAAAAAAGTAATCATCTAAATGTATACGTATCAGATTTGTTATTAAACCTCATCTAAATTCATCTTAGAACAAGTATCTTAGCAAGGTTTAATAATTGTTCTAAGATACTTGTTTTTTAAATCAAGATTTTTAAAATTATTAACATAAATTTTAAATTATTGTTGTTAATATATATCCTACACTGCACTTGGTTTTATTTGTTATTATAAAATATATTACCATTAGAAGATTTAAAAAATCAACACATTAGACCAACTTTCTTCATGTGTGGTGGAGGAGTACGTCGGTTTTAACAGGAACAAAAATATGGTAATTGATAATTATATTAGTCACTGCTGAGGCTGGAACAGACAGATTTAACTTAAGACACCCTTTGTCATGAATCTATATATTTGGCAATGATTTCACGTTAGTGCCCCATTGTTAAGTTGGATCATTTCAATTATTTCGTAAATAAATGTGTAAAAAATTGAAGATAATTTACAATAGTCAGCTTGATATTAATCTTGATAAATGAGGGTATTGGATCTCAAACTGTGAGAAAGAATTAAAAAAAAGGTTGGGGATGAGCTAATCTCGTTATCTTCTTCATCATGATCTCCTTTTCTTCTTCTTCTAGTTCTAATACCATGTTGGAAATTGAATACATCTTAACATTCAGCTTAATAAATGAAACTACAAAGAAGCCTTTATATAAACAAATCACAAATTAAAGCTAACCTTAGATCTAATCAAATATATATAATCTAATCAGATATAATATTAATATCAAATTAAATCATAATTGAATCAAATCAACAATTGAATCTCAATAAAAGGAAAGACACGAAATGAATGGTAGATTAGGGAGGGCAAGGATAGGTAATTGCTTAGGTGATCCTCGAGAAC
>JANTPZ010012252.1:0-12970 GCA_025593235.1 Vachellia pachyceras | reverse complement strand
TGATTAAAGCTGAACATCTTCAGTGAACACTTTGATAGGGTCCGAGGGAGGAAGAAGACGAGAGAGGGTTGGTTATTTATTAGGGTTCCAACGGATTGGGCTTTGTCTTCTTGTTTTTTATTTTTGGCCGTCGCCGAGGAACTTTGCTCCGACAATTTCTTCTATATTATATATGTTCTATGTTTGGAAGAGCCATATGGCTTTGCTTTTTCCGGTGAGAGATTTTGAATATTTTCGATGACGTGAGGGAAGATTTTGATTGTGATAACTCTCTCTCTTGCTATTCCGATTTTGACCCAACGTCTTGAGCCTAAAGTCTACTTCCCATGTTGGGTTTGATTCCAGTCTTCTATTGGAATTTGATTTAAGAAGACCGAGCATGACCAATGGCATTGGGATTCAAAACTGGGGGGGTGCGTGGGTTTTATTTTTGGAAAAGAGATAAAGATTGATTCTTCTGTGTTTCCGATTACGAACAGCCTGTTTATTTCTGGGAATAACAGAGCCTGATACAGACAATTTTGGGGTATTTAATCGGATTGCTGACATTCAAGTTTTGATCTTCTAAACCTGAACCGTGCACAGTTAATTAACTTGTGGCTTTTATTAGGGCTCTTGAACTTACACCTATTATTTGATATTTAAGGAAACCTTCTCAAACTTACTGCATGTATCCCCATGCTTCAACTTATTCAAAAGATCTGCCTTACAAATGATCATTGATATTAATCTGTTCTGTTGGGATCAATGAAATGCCGTTCCTTAATTGATCTCTACTTTTGTTGTTTATTAATGGATCATATCCTAATTTAGTGGTTACTGCAACAGGCAGAAACCACTCGGATTTCCGTGCCTTTATTAGTCGCTCTCCAACCTTGGCTTTTCTCCTTTATTCTCTTACAAATCCTCGGCTTCCAAAAAGAGCTTCTTGATACGTCGTAACCTCTTTAGGTTTGAATCATCACTTCTGATAATCAAAGTATGGTTATCTCTCTTACCCGTTTCTCTTGCTGGTTGCGGGGTGGCAAGGTAGAACAGTCCATTTCTAAAAGCACTACTCTGAACGCATCTTCTGAAATGGGTTTTGCTCCAAAGAAACGCGAGTCTAAGAAATTGCGTAAGGCTAAGGAAACAAAGATCGTACCGTCTCACAGGAAAGTTCATCGAAGATGGAAGAACAGGGAATATAATAGAATTGATAGGGAATTCGATGTTGTATTGGTGCCATCAGATGGTGCTGAGTGTTTGTCGGGGTCTGAATCTGACGATTCAGATTATTCTGTGGGGTGGATGGAGCCTCATGGACTTAGCTTTCAGAGTGATGAAGAATCAGATGACAGTTTCGCAGTTCTGGTTCCTTGCTATAAAAATTGTGGCAAGCAGGTGGAGAGTTCAAATAACGAGATTTTGAGTGTCTTTAAGAACCTGCCAGATGAATTTTCTTCAGGTAAGAGTTAGAGTAATTGTTGAGTTGATTAACTAATTGTTCTCGATGGAAATTGTCCCTGCTCGGGCGCTTTTTTGTTTTTACATTTAGTTATATACCAAGTCAAGCATAATGTTCCAATTTTTTTCAGTCTCGCTTTGAGGTTAATATGACACCAATGAAGAATTTGTCTCTATTGTGATGATTATGCACTATGGAAGTTTGGATGTGTTTTTATGTCTTTTCAGAACAGATTAGTTGTACTGCTTCACCAATACAATTGCAGAGGACAAAAACTGTTTCCTGGAATTGAGTAGTGTGGGGTTGAAGATTTTTACTCTGGACGGGCATGTATGATCTATTACGAGTAAAAACAATTCTATTAAGATGCATTTATGGTCTACGCATTGCAATGACTTCACATTTTGATTCAATATGGCGAATTCCACCTTAGAAAGTCACATTTAAAGTACTACTGGTTTCTCTGTTGATTTTTGAGTACTTTGTTGGTTGGGTCAATCCTTGTATTGTCTGATCCTGAATAGCATATATGTGAAGATATATCTTGGCTGGGAATTCATATTTAGAGCTTGGACTTCTGAAACCTAGGGCTTAGGAGTACTTTTAGAATGCAGACGAAGCCTGATTCAACCCATACCAATTTCAACACTGCGATTTGACTGTTGCAGCTTGGAATTTGGTCCTTAAAATTAAAGGACCTATTGATCTTATGCATTGAGTAGAGTTGCATGTTGTGTTTTACTTATATTTCTTGTGTGTTGAATTATGCAGGTACCAAGAAATACATAGAACAATGGCTGGATTCTCTCAAGAACTTTGAAGGGTAGAGTCAACCTGTGTCCTATCACTGTGCTTTATATGACACAGTGCTAGAAGCAACTAGAATTGGAAGACTTTGATCAACTAGTAAGTGATAAGAAACAAGAGCACTGAATGGATTTTGGAACAAAACTTGAAGTGATCATTCTCCCAGAGCATACATGACCTGCGTATTCTTCTTTGTAGATATACTTCTTTGTCTATAGGCAGAAAGAGAGAAGCAAGAAAAATAAAATTACTCATGTTAAAATGATCTCTAGATCTATGTTTTGAGCCTTGTGGCTGCTCCTATGCAAGTAATAGTTGGATTTTCTGGCTTAATGAGTGACTCTTTTCAATCAGTAATTAATCAACCTTCTTGCATGTCATAATTGGAGATGCTGCTTCTTTTTTAGCCCTCTCCTCTTTCCTCTTATGCTTCATGGCATCTGGAAATTCTAAGTCAAGCTTTTCTTTATATTTTTTTGGGGGGTTCTGTCATCCAGATGCATACAACTTAGGCTTTCGTTTATGTACAGCTGAAGAGTAATTTTTTATTTGAAAAACTGCTATTTAAAAATTTTGAATTTGAGCAAACATGCATTGATTTTAGTGGAAGGGACTTGTGAGTTTATATGAATGAAGATAATGTATTGGGGAGAACCACTCCAATTAGACTCTTTTTATCTTAGTGTTATAAAAGTTGCGTTAATGTAAATAGAGAAACTTTTCATATATTTACCTCGTAGATAGTAAATCATGTTGAAAAAATAGTTTCTACGGTTAATCCAAAGGGGTCCTAATTTTGATAATGCTCTAATCTTGTACAATATAAAAAAAATAATTTGAATAAGCATCCAAACCCTTATCTGCAGACATGCCTGACATGAAAGTTTGCAAGGTTGTGCGATTTGGGTATAGGAGTGGGTGTTAGGGAGCATGGGGCTTAGGTTAGGACCACATCAAAGGTGGAATCTGGGCTTTATCTTGCAGAGGTCACATGGAGGTTGAGCTTGAAAACGATGTATAACCCAAAGTTCTTTACCCGTTGCTTCCTTTCCATGGCTTCCCATTGCGCTCTTTATTATTCTCTTCTTGGATAAGAAAATGCCTCTTCCTTATCTTTGACTCCAATTTATATTTTTCATATTTATCAAATTAATTGCCCGTTTGAATTAGTGGTAGCTGGTAAAAGTTACTTTTTCAACGTAACTTACAGCCTACGACGTAAGTATGTGAGAGTAATTTTATCTCGACTTGTATGGATATGATTTTCCAATGTTAATACAAACAAACATACATTTATCCATGTATATTTATGGAAACAAAATTTGTTTTTTTATAAATGTCTCCATCCTCAATGATACTTCAAAGGATCTTGACCCCTCTAGTACTTGACCAATAAATGTAACATTTATGAAACCTCCTCTCTCTCTCTCTCTCTAGAAACTTGAAATGATTTACTTTCATTGTATCCTGGTGGAAGATATATCTACGTTTAGTATTTGACAGTACGTCAAATATAATTTCTCCAATGTTCTCCATAAAAATATGGGTAATTCCAAGAATGAAATTGTAAACTAAGCCTTTTAGCTTACATCTTGAGGATGGTGTTTAGGAATACCTAACAAAATCACTTGTAAGCTTTTTATGCAATATAAAATACTTTTAGTCCAAATACACTAAAATCCTTATTATAAAATCCCCTTCAACTAGTTTTCATGTACCAAAGAAAATATGTTTTAAATTTATAAAAAATGTTCATGTTTACCTTGTTAAAATTCTCTACATCTCTCTCTTAATGCATTTACAAGCCTAATAGGCTTGGTAAAGCGTTAAAAAAAAGTTAAACGCACGTTCAATAGCGTTTTTCCGTAAAATGAGAAAATCTCCTTCACATATTTACCTTGACTTGCGTAAAAGTACTTCTCTACTGGGTTCCCAAACGGTCACATTGATGGGTAAGCATTTCCTTGTCACACAACGACGGTTATTTTTATAAGATATTAAAATTTTGGTTAATTAATTAATATATTTATTTTTTTAAAATTAATTTATTTAATTTATAAACTGATATATAATATAATAATGCACATAAAGTATTTTAGAATACATGGTATAATTAAGTAATTTATTTAACTTTATTAATCTTCTTAAAAATAAATTAACTTTATATTAATGATTGAAGATAATATTTTATGAAAGAAATTTAATTCTCCAATGTTTCCTATGCAGCTTTTATATAATAAAACAGAGAAGTAGCATGTGAGTTTTGCTCCTATACGGAGAGAACTTAAAATGAAATTTGGATTAATATTAATGTTTTTCATTAGGTTTTGATTAAATTTTGGTTTTAGCTATGAAGTTTCAATTCATAATTTGTAGTTCATATAAAGGTGGTCTAATTTAACAGCATTAACTTAAAAGTTAACACTATTGAGTATACGAATTAAAATCAAAATTAAATAAAAGTACATACATCAAATAATAAGTTGAAATTAGTTTTAGTGCATGTATTTTTAACGTGTTTTGATTCTAGTATTTACATCTAATGACGTTAATTTAGGTTAAATTGTAATTTAGAACAATTTTATTAATGGGAGGAATTAACATTTTAAGCATGAGCAAAGTAAAATGTCAATTTTTTATCAGGGTTTTTAACCGTTTAGATACATTTTTTAAAAACCTACATTTATCTATTTATTTTTTATAAACCAATATTTTACAACATATCGAATATCAGCCATTAAAATTTGATTTGATGATTATATGATTGGGAATGAGAAATGGAGGCAGAGGAAAACCATTTGTAAGGCAGAGATGATGGAAATTTTAGGGAAGTGAAGGCTGTGCCAATAAATTTGGGGCGAGGTTTGCTCTCCTCCGTCACTCCATTGTTAGCACTCTCTTGATGTGTTCCCACTTTCACACACACACAAATCAATCCTCTTCCTATTTGCTTCTTTTTGTTTATTGTTTTTCTTTCTTCTCATTACTCTGATCGAACACTTCTCTCATGAAATCCTCCTTCTTTCCTCACAATGTGGGGGAGAGACCTAACGAGAGAAACGGGGTTTGCATGCATGTTTTTGGTCTCCGTCACTGTCACGTCTCGTCATCAACAACTTCATTAAAAGGGATCAACAACAAGAGCAAGAAGAGATCATTATGTTGCAGAGGGCAGCTAGCAATGCATATTCGTGGTGGTGGGTGAGCCACATCAGAACAAAGCAATCAAAATGGATGGAACAACACCTTCAAGGTCATCCCTCTCTCTCTCTCTATCTGCGATCTCTTCCTCTTCATTTTCCAGCCAACGAATAGTTTTATCTGATTTATTATCAGTATCATGCATTCTCTTCTAGCGCAAAATCAGCAACATTGGATTTTTATTTAGCTTAGAGAGAGAGAGAGAGAGAGGACAGCCTTCATGTTTCATACATATCATTTCATCTTATATTCATGTCAATATGGGTGCTTCTTGGCTTAACCTGATTTGTTTTCTACAGTAAGCTTTGGATGCCTGGATATTCAAGTTTTTAAACCTTGGAGCCATGAACTTTGTTTACATGCAACAGAATGGTCCGTGTATGGATCAGAATTCACATATTATTTCATTCACCTAATGCACATTGCACATCAGTCAGATTTTGCATATTATTTTTAGTTTAATTGAAAACTTAGAACTGAAATGCCAACTTATGCTTAACAATTGAACATAACCTATTTTGCGGACTTAATTTGTTAATATCTCATGGTCCTGGGAAAACTGAGCGTCCCTACCAAAAACTGCAGATTTCCAGGAGAAAGTGGAGGCTGTTATGAAGCTCTTGCAGGAAGATGGAGATTCCTTTGCCAAGAGAGCCAATGTATTACAAAGGGAGGCCGGAGCTGATTAATTTTGTGGAGGAATCGTACCGGGCTTACCGAGCTTTAGCTGAACGCTACGATCACATATCAAGAGAGTTACAAAATGCCAACAACACCATTGCTTCTATATGTCCAGAGCAAGTGCCTTTTATGGATGAAGGTGATGAGGATGGTTCACCCAGAGCTCCCAAAAGAGCACCAAGTGTGTTCAAACCTAGTAATGCTGCTCCAAAGGTTCCAACACCTCCAAGATTTAAAAACAGTCATAACGTCCGCCACAAAAAAGTTTGGTACCAGGAAGGTAAACACTAAAGCTGCTCCAAAAGAACCTATCAGATCTGGGTTGAGCAAAAAGGACGCACTTGAAGAAATGACAAGCTCCAGAAACAGATTCTGACGCTGCAAACTGTGAAAGAGTTTGTGAAGAGCACTTATGATAATGCCATTCAAAAGTACTGGGACACCGAGGAGGAGATCAAAAGATTGCAAGATGGAGTTTCCCATTTACACGATGAATTTGGTGAAGGTATGGTCATTGAAGATGATGTAGCTCGTCGTCTGATGACAGAAGCTGCTCTTAGAACTTGCCAAGAGACATTGGCTCGTTTACAGGTGAGACAGGAAAGATCATTTGATGAAACAAAAATTGAGAACAAAAGGGTAAAGGCAGTCAAGGAGAAGTTGGAGGCTCTGATGCACAAGTTACATTATGATCAGATCAGTAGGCCAGAGCCAAGGGCAAGTAAAAACGTGAAACAAGTGGCAAAGGACTTGGATGAAGTAGAGAAAATGAATCAACAGAAACAAGAGTTGCTGTTGTTACAGAACCAAATTAAAGAACAACTTGCTGGTGGGTCCTCTGTATCTTATAGTGTGTCAGAAATGGCTGAGAAGATTGATAAGCTTGTGAACAAAGTGATATGCTTAGAAACTTCAGTTTCCTCTCAGGATGCCCTAGTAACAAGACTAAGATCAGAAACCGATGAACTACAATCCCATATTGTAACTCTAGAAGATGATAGGGCCGGTCTTATTGATGAGAAAAATGATTTGACAACCAAGCTTAGAAAAATGGATGAAAAGATGCAGAGTATCCAGGATCTCAATGAAATGGTTGAAAGTACCCAGACTACAGATCTCCAAACCCATTTTACTGAAGCCATTTGTGATCTTGATCATTTATCTGAGGAGATTCCAATTGTGAAGTCAGATGAGAGGCACACCGTCCTGCATTTGTCAAAGAGAAAGAGTGAACTATCAAGTGAAGCAGCATCAGAACGTGAAGTTCAAAGACCAGTTCCAAGTGTGAAGCCAGGTGAGAGAGATAAGATCCCGCATTTATCAAAGAGAGAGAGTGTATCATCAGGTGAAGCAGTATCAGAATGCGAAGTTCAAGGACAAGATGGGGTTCCAACTATGAAGCCAGGTGAGAGGGATAAGATCCCGCATTCATCAAAGAGAGAAAGTCAACCATCAGGTGAAAAGGTATCAGAACGTGAAGTTCAAGGACAAGATGAGGTTCCAATTATGAAGCCAAATGAGAGGGAAAAGATCCGGAGTTTATCAAAGAAAGAAAGTAAACTAGTAGGTGAAACTGTATCAGAACATGAAGTTCAAAGACAAGATGTACTGAATCAGACAAATGTCTTAATAAATGATTTGAAGTCAGATAAGAAGCCTAAGGTCTCTGGTTAGATGGATGACGATGTGCAAAAATATAACAAAATTAATGACATCGGCTTGGTGAAAGATAGAGAAACTAATGTCACAGGTTTGATGGATAATGTTGTGAAGAAGGATAGTGAAATAAAGATCACATATTCACTTTAAAATGAAGTTAAGTCAGATAATACGCTTAAGGTCACAGAATCATCAGACAAAGAAGAGGCGTTGTCAGCAGGAGGCCAATCTCGATTTGATGTTTTTAAATCACATATAACAAATTTCATTTCATTAACAGCAACGAAACCCAAATAACAAGAAAAGACTCCGTATAAAAATAATTCCCCAGCAAGATCCGCTTCAAGCATCACTACAGGAGATCAGGATCTCAGCCAGCACAAGGAAAGTAAGGAGGTGAATAGTTAGTTATTCCGAGAATTCTAGAGACCATAAGGAAAAGAATGCAGCCCAATTTTCATCACAGACTGAGATTACCTATGAAGTTCATTCCCAAGTGCAAACAGCAGCAGAAGAAAATGATAGTGCCCATCAAGTTCATTCCCAAGCGCAGACAACAGCAGAAGAAAATGATGACGCCCATAAAGTTCATTCACAGGAGCAGGCAACAGTAAAAGAAGATGAACCCAATTGGCGGCAATTGTTTATAGATGGATTGAAGGATACGGAGAAACTCCTCTTAACAACTAACAAGATGTGAAGAAGACTCTCAGTGATCTAGAGAAGAAAAATGAAGAAATACTCTTTCATACATCCTTGAAGTTGAAAGAACTACAGTCTTCCAATGCCTTGAAAGATGAAGAGATTAAACTCTTGCATCAAAAGCTAGGCCTCCTGGAGAGAAGTTTGGAAGGAAATGAGGGCTTGAAACAGTTAAGAGCAATAGAAGAGCCCATAAAGAAGAAGAATAAGAAGACGAGGAGGAGGAGGAGGAATGATGATGATGATGTAATACTGAAAGTTCACCAGCCTGATTCTACTTCAGCTATAGAAGAGAAGTTCCGTAGGAGTATTGATGAAATTCTGGAAGAGAACTTGGGTTTCTGGTTGAAGCTCAGCATTACTTTCACTGAGATACAGAGATTCCAAACCATTATAAAAGATTTGCAATCCGATATATCAAAACTCCAGGAAAGTATGAAATATGAGAGCATCAGACAACCTATGAAATCAGAGGCACGGCCAATTTTCAAGCATCTTGTGGAGATCCAAACTGAATTATCAATTTGGTTGGAGAAGGGTGCATCACTGGATGAAGAACTTCAATATAGATCCTCATCCTTGTGTGAAATCCAAGAAGAGATAACAAAGGCGTTGAAAGCCAGTTCAGAAGACTACGACTTCAAGTCTACTAGCTATCAAGCTGCTAAGTTTCAAGGTGAGGTTTTGAACATGAAACAAGAGAACAACAAGGTTGCTGATGAACTTCAAGCAGGCCTAGATCATGTATTAGCTCTGCAATCTGAAGTTGAGAAGGTTCTTGCAAAGATGGGGAACATTATGGCTTCACAATTTCAAAGAAACAACGAGACACAGAGATTAGACATTCACATAGTAGTGATAGTGGCAATCGTTCTCAGGTTCCTTTTTGAGCATTTATCTTTGGGTTAAACCAAAAAAACAAAAATATTCAATCTTCTCTGGCATTAGCCCTGGAATGCATAGGAAGTACCGTGCAGCCATTAAAGGACAACATTGTAAATATATTGCTACATCTCTTCATTTTTTGTTTCTTTTTTGGGTATCTCATGCAAAATTTAGGTTGGTTTCATTAGACAGTTCTTTCTGAAAAGGGAAAGATATAGATTGTAGGTTGTTTAGAAGTCTACAGGAGTATATGATTCAATGTAGGCATCATCTTTGCAATTACATGTATTTGTACAATTTTGCAACGCATACCACTTATATTCCTTTTTCACAATAAAGCAATGACATTCCGGTGAAGTGCCTTTGATTTTTTGTCTTTCATGCTTGGATTTTTGAGCCTATCTCTAGACATGAGAGTATAATTGACATTTGTATCGATGAGGGAGAAATGGGAAGAAAAAGAATTGAGAGATAATGTTTTCTCTTAAATTTGGAAGAAAAAAAAAATACAAGGGAAAAGATAAGTAACTAGTTTCCCACTGATATCAATACCCTTAGCTAAGTCAAATGAAATTTCTTCTTGAAGTTGCACGTACAACATATCTTAATCAAGCCGGTGAAAGCTGAAGTTAGTGGTAACATCCTTTTGTCTCTCAATTTGTTGGAGACTTCAATTTGGCCATTGTTTTGGATAGGTTTAGCAAGTGCTTTTAAAATTCTTGTATTCTGCCTTGTAAACTTATAAGTGGATATCTGGTGTGTCATATTGCTTTATGCATGTGTATATATGGTGCGTGCCATTGTTTGATGTGTATTTACCTTGGCGTACATATCTTTTTACTTAGAATATAATATGGCTATTTATAAAAAAATTAGAAATTTCTTCAATCATCATGTACATCATGGCTTTTGCGACGCGTCTGACCTAAAATTGCAAATAAATTTCTTTGCGTTGTAAAAAGAAAACAATGAAATATACGAACATTTTACAATAAAAAAAACTTGAATATAATAATATTGTCTTTCTGACATCAAAATTGTATATCTCACAAGAACGATCAACTGCAGGCGAATGACAATGAAGAATACGAATTTAATTAGCAACCGATCAAATGTTTATCAACTGGCAATAAAAAATACAAGCTGTACACCGCAACAGCACTTGAAATCTCTCATGGGGGACTCGTGTATTTGGAAACTCTGTATAAATATACTGGTTCTAAACCGGTCACAAATTTTGTTGCTATAAAATAGGCCAGATCAAAAGATGACTGTCTTGCCTTTTTTTCATAATGTAGCTAAGATCAACTTGCAGCAAATGATTGCCTTGCTTTTTCCCAAAGTAACTCTGTTATAACACACTTCTTTACTCAACGAATTAAAACCAGTATCATTCTACGGCTGAGATTTTCTCTAAAGAGTCCATCAAGCAGATCCCTGCCTCCATGGTAAGGGTTGAGATAAAAGATGATGAAACATGTTATCTAGATTGTATTGTTGAAGTATTTCCAAAATCTTGGATTAAATAATTCAAGTGATTTCATTTTCCCTTGTTGGCATCATGTGGGAGCTGCACCCCCATGAGCCCAAGCAAATTGGATGCAGGACCTGGAAGTCCTTGTTGGGAAGAAAACGAATCCAGAAAGCTTTTTACCAAATTCAGATCCACATCAACAGGGGAAAAATCTTCATCCATATTTTCCATGGAATTCGATGCTCCCTACAAATCATTCATGCAACTGCATTCAGCATTCCAACAGCTATGAAACTTTGCAGAATCCTCTTTGGCACCAAATGAATAGCTAAAATGGAGTCATATTTATGGAAAAACTGCTTACCTTTTAAGCTTGGTGAGGTCAAGTAATATTTTTTGTCATAAGAAATGGAATTTTTATATCTTCCACTGTTGGTGAGGTCAAGATATGGAATAATTTTTTGTACATGAAAACGAAAGCAAATTACCTCATCCTTCTTGGGAATTTGTTCATTAGCACGAACAAAACTTCTTCCAAGAGTGGTTGCCTTCAGTTCTTCACTCATAGCATCAGAATACGACTCCATGAATGTATCTCCACCATCTTCATTGTCAGGTTTAGCCATATTGCTCTCATCAGAATCATCTACACAATTATTCATAAAACATTAGAGACCTTAAGAGAGATAACAGGGGTAGACATGCACTATCGATTGTTCATCTGCATGCTAAAACAGAAAAACTAGTTTTATAGCGAACTTTGTTCTTGATAACATAATTCACAGGCAACTAGAAATACCTTAGATGTGTAGCTTACCTGAACGACAAAAACTTGGGTATAAATAGAGAAGTTCTTAAAAAAAGGAGCAAGAGAAGAGACTTTGTTTCGTTAATATAAAAGATCTTACCGAAGTCCAGTTCAGATGAGGAGCCCTCTTCAGCATCACTGTCATCATCTTTAACTCCTTGGTGCTTCATTATTGATTCCACGTCCTTAAAGAATTGATCCACATCAAGGTCCACTTCCTTGTTCCTTAAAAGACAAGATAATATAAAATTAGGTAGTGATCATCACAACACAAGTAATCTTAAAGATACCCAAAATATCAAATTGAGCACAGCCCTTATTTGTAGTTGTCATGAAATAATAACCTGGAAAAATTATAAGGCATGTGCTCAAAGCTGCACAACAAATGGCATGAGTGTTTTCAACTTTAAATACCCAGGGAAAAAAGAAAGAAAGAAAAATGGAAGCTTATATGCCTTAAAATATTAGTCCCTGTACTCAGACCTCCATGAAATAATGCCTATGGAACACACTCAATATCTTTGGTTCAACTTCATTAATGATAACCCAAACCTAACCTGAAAAGGATGCCAATACTATGTTTACAGAATGCATATCCAATAAGTAAAACTAATTTATAGTTAAACTAACATGCTTTCAGGAGCTTCAGCTCCTTCGTAGCTTGATACTTTCTGGACAAAAGCTTGCATTATTTTTGCCATATCACCAGGATCAAAGTCTCTAGCATCAGAACCAGATGTTAGACCTGCCTCTTGCTGCTCTTTCCCCTTCTTCTTGTGTTTTAGGTCATAAAGTTCTATCTCCTTTTGTCTTTCAAGAAGAGCAGAGTTCAACTCTTCCTCTCCACTATATAGCCATGAATCATCATCAGATGGAGGAACCTCCTGATCCTTAAAATCATCCACTGAATGCGGTAAAGCAAGAATTTCATCTATGCGTCTCACAGGAGCACTCAACAAGTCACTGCAACAAATTTTCACATTAGTAATGATAATGATACAAATAAGAAATCAAGATTAGCTTGAGAGCTACTAGCAGAAAACAGACCCTCAGAGAGGAAGCCAAATTTGAGTTTACGACCCATGTATGTGGATTCTCTCAATTCACCTTGATCAATCTCAATTCTAATTTCTTACCATAAGATCAATGTAATGGTTTAGATTGACCTTTTTTCATAGATTTGTAATCCAAAGAAAATGAGAAAGAAGTAGATATTGCATCCCTCTACTTGAAGGGGGAAAAGATAATAACAACTCGGATCAATCCAATGACTATAAATGAGAATTAAGACCAATGGAATGAATAT
>JANTPZ010012241.1:0-10737 GCA_025593235.1 Vachellia pachyceras | reverse complement strand
TACCAAACGCACTGTAAAACTAAAAGCTCTGAGAAAAGGACAGAAACGACATCACCTCGCACCAACTTGGCGTTATCGCATCGCAGGTCCGCTTTCTTTTTGGATTTTGGAGGGAATCCATGTGTCGTTTTAGACGTCGTGTCGTTTTGATCTCCTCTTATCATTCCCACATAATTCCTTGTCCCCTTTTAGTATTTGTAATTTTTGGTTGCTGTCGCCGTCTGTACAGATACAGAAATTCCTCATCACTATAAAAACATCAAATTCGTATCCTATTGTTTTCATGCATGATACATGGCAATGAAATAATGACCACTTAATTGTGCTTTTTATTAATAAAATGCACATATATAGTATATTCCAAGTTCTCATATTTATAAGCTGCTGTAAGCAACGAAGCCTCTTGTCCCATTCTAAATATAAATCATATTTATGCTAGCAGTGGCGGAGCCACTTGATATTCCAATTTTTGGTTTACATGTAAATAATTATTAGGTTTTTATTATACATCCATTGAATTTTAAAATTTAAATCCATTTAAATTATCTATACCAGCAAGTTTGTTGTCATTTACTGAAAAATAAAAAACCTGCTGTAACTGCTCTATGGTCTTGGCTGCGCGGGAGGCGGCTGCGTGTGATCTTAAATAATTCTAATGGATTTAATTTAAATATTACCCCTAAATTCAAATACACACATATTACGACTCAATGTAGGAGATTTAACGGTTAACACTTAACAGTAACATTTTACAATGGCACAAGTATCGGATTCGGATCCCATCAACTCACTTGGAGGGTGAATCGGACAATCAAATCAAATAATAATAACAATAATAATATTCTCTAATGACAAAAAAGTAGGATGAAATGAGCTATTTTTAGACTTGGAACTAAATTATTAATGGAAAGGTCACACGTGGAGGCAGAGGCAAGTGTGCGAGCTAGCAGGCACTTCAGTCTGATTCCCCTGTTGGTTGGTTCACTGTCTCAATGAGGATCCGATGAAGGACCCAAATGTAAAAAACCCTAAGAAACCGTTCTTCAAAAAGAAAAAAGGAAAGGCGCTGGGTGGCCAAGGCAATATATATATATATATATAAGGTCAACCAAACGAGTACTTGAGATAGAACAGCTTTCGCTGCCTCTTGTTGACGATATGCCTTGCGCGGCAAAAGGGGGCCCCACCCTGGCCTGGGCCCCTCCTAATTCCCTTTGCTCTCCTCACTCCCCCCCCCCTCCAAAAAAAACCCTAAGCACCTTATTCTGTCTTCCTTCACCAATTTTCAATCTTCTCTACTCCTTCAAATTTTGGGTATTAATACTAACCCCATATTTAATTTGATTATTTGTTAGAATTAGGTGGGTTTGTGAGAGTCAAATTGAATCTTTCACAATTTGAAGAGTGTGGCTTGATCATCCTTACACGTTGGAAAACCACCATGTTTGTTAGGTGGCCAATGGGACTCAAATCCAAACCCAGAATCATAGATCAATGGATTCGAAATTTTGTCGGCAAGGCAACCCATGAGATCCTCAGAGACACAAGATTCCATTCTGGACACAAGTCTTGGGAACGTGTGCATAATACAACACAATTATGATTATAGAATTGATTCATTCATAGCAACACAACAGGTACATAAACGAGTCTCTAGTATAATTATATAATAAACTATAATATATATATAAGAGATGATTCAGAAGAACCCTTGGACGGCTCTAATAGCTCAGGAAAACCCAAAGGATTCTTCTTCCAACATTCTAACTACCTCTCATCAATATGCCTCGACACATACAGTACAACTTAGTAAATTCTTCACTCAACAGCCAAAACCACTCACAAGAACCAACAAAACTTGAACTTAGTCTTTTGCTATGATACTGAATACTAATAATATTCATATTAATGGCTTCCTTATTCCTATGTTGTTGTTGTTGTTGAAGCTAGCTGCAAAATTTATACGCAAGGTATATTGAGGGGCTCCTCAGTCCAACCAGCAAACTCATCAGCACACAGATCAAAATCAAAATCGGGCAGCTCACTCGCATTCATGTCATCTTCGTCAAACCCACAAATTTGAATGTCGTCCAAACGAAATCGGTCATCCAAACCCTGACTGAAATCCTCGAACATTACCCAGTCCAGATCGATTCCCATGTTTATGTCTGTAATATCTCCCGCTGCTGTTGCAGATGACGATGTTGGTGGTGGTGCTTGCACCAGCGGCTCGTTCAGGAAGCTCAAATCTGGGATTGGGAGTTCTGCAAATTCATTCTCAAAATCATTAGCCTCCATTGCTATAGTAGAAGTTACTGCTTGTTCTTGTTTATGCTCTTCGCTCTCTTCTCTGCTTGAACTCGTGTTGGCGATGTTGGCATCCTCGGTGGATTTGGATGTTGAGGTATCGAGTTCAAGCACAGAGGAAGGTGAGGTCTGAGAGAAGACACTCTCAGAATCTTCTGATACAGATGCAGCAACTTGAGCTGAAGAAACAATGTGGCTCTTCTCGGATTGAGCCTGAGCTTCTGCTAGAGCCTTAGCCATGGCTTCGAATTCCATCTTCTTCGTTTCATAGGCTTGAGAAGCTTCCTGTGCAGTATTATAAGTACCAAGCCAGATACGAACACCTTTAAATGGATCACGAATCTCAGCAGCCCATTTACCCCATTTTCTCTGTCGAACGCCTCTGAGTCTGGAAGAAGAAGACGAGCTTTTTGTTGATGGGGTTTTGGTCAAAACCCTCTTCTTGTTCTGGATTTGACCATCCGCAAACTTTGAGGAAGATGTCTTGGTGACGACTCCATTGTTGCTTTCCTGAAATGAGCTCTCAGTTTCAGTGGATTTAGACATCGCGGGAGAAAGAGGAAGAGTGAGCTCACGAACGGTTCGCTTTATCTTCCTCGGCAGCCGTCGGTCTCCTTCGTCTTCGCTTGAAGACGAATCTGTGGCATAAGGGTCGTCACAGATTATGCGAAGCTTCCTCGACCGAACTGGGTTTTGCTTCTGCTTCATCCTTTTGCAGAGATTGTTCATGTTCATCGTATGATTTGACGGTTGATTCCGATTCTCCGGCATGGTGGAGAGAGAGAATTTAGGGGAAACCCACCAAAAACCCCTCAAAATACCCAGAAAATTGCGAAGGGAAATCAAAACAGAATCACGAGAGAGAGAGAATGAAACAAAAATCGGAAAGGCAAAAACAGAAGGGATTAACAAATATCAAGTGAGATCCCCTCTGAGAAATATGAAAAGGTGTGAGAATCTTATATTGTGAAAGCCGCCGAAACACTCTACTCCAGAACAAGTCCTGCAAAAATCCAACCATGGTTTGATAAGAACACCGATTCAGACCACAAATCTCAAGGGAAACCAAAACCCACAAAAAGGGCTTAACGCCAGATTTGAAGGGGAAACGGAAAAAATAAGTGAAAAAGACACAAACCTTTTGGGTCTCAAACGCATCGAAGCCGTTGGGTTCACCAGATTCAACCTCTGCCTTGAAGAACAGAGAAGCATACAGCGGATTACAGAGCACACAGAGAAGAATAAGAAGAGCAAGGAAGAAGCAGACAAACCACAGAGCTTTAACGGAGCTCCAACCACCGAATCAAACCTAGACGACATAAAATCCTCTACACGGACACTGTTGGGGCGAAAACTCTCAAACAGAAATCTGTCTCTCGCCTTCTTTCTTACTGTGCGCTCTTCGCTGGCCAAACAAAGAGGACAGTGGGAAGTGAGGAAACTGATATATAAAGCCTCCAACAGGAGAGTGTGAGGGTTACGAAGGGAAAGGATTACAAATATATGGCTACAATTTTCTGATAACTCTCACAAAAACATGACAAAAAAATTATAACTTTCATCGATCTGAGATAAAAAAAAAAACCCTTGAAAAAGACCGACCGACTCTGAGGAAAAGAGGGTTAAAAAAGAAGCAAAAGCCGACCCCGGTTGCCTGGTACACCCATTGGCACTGAACAGAACGCAAATCTCAATACAAAACATATAATCTAACCCTTCAAATTGTTTCTCTTCTTTCTGACAAGAGAGAGAGAACCTTATTTAATATGAAAATCCAGTGACGACTCAAAATCAAATGCGAAAATCGAAAAGTCATTTCATTTAATATACCTCTCTTGTTTTTCACTGTTAAGGTGGCTACCTCTTGCATTGTCTCTCTCTGCTGTCTCTTTCTCTGCGTCTGTCTCTCTCTTACCCTGCTCTCACATTTCTACCATGTCTTCCTCTTCCTTCCCTCTCAATTACTTTTTTTAATCGGCGGTCAAAATGTTGAAGAGAGACTGGGTTGGGTCTCTGTGCGGGGGTATGTCATGAATCAATCACAGAGATCTTTGTCCGCTTTCTCTGCGGAATGTGAGTGATTAATTAAAAGAAGAAAAAAGGGGTAATAGGAACTAGAAAGGAAAGTTGGGGGAAAAAAAGGAAACAAAGTGAATCGATTTTCACTGTTTATTCCTTCCAGGGATTTCTCTTGGCATGGATAAATTTTAACTTTCCATTTCTCTGATTATTCTCTTTACCTTCCCTGATCCTTCGAGATTTTAGATATTTTCTGAGTCCCAGTTTTTGCTCTTGAATGTTGGCCCAAAAAAAAAAAACTCATACATATAAATGGGAAAACCCAGAAAAAACCTATTGAAATTGTAAAAGTACAATTCAGAATTTTAAATTTCCATATTTTTAAATTAGGAAACTTGATCAAATAGAAATTTTAAAATTTGAGGGAAAAGACAATATTGCTTTTATTTTTAAAAAACGTGAGGAAGAATACGCAGGCTATGAACTGAAATTAAATATTGAAAGAGAAAGGGTTGTCATTTCTCTGATCATGCTTCCCTATTTTTCGACCGGTTCCCTCCTGCTCTCCCCCAATTGTGTATACGTGCTTCTAAATCTCTCATTCAATCTTGTCGCCCTGCCACTCATTTGTAGTCACAATTTCTCCCCACTGTCTTTGGTTTGATTTCGTCCGAGTAGCCATTTCTTTCGACATCAACGGTAGCGAGGCAACAATGGGCTAATTCGGATAGTTCTCTGGGAGAACGGAAGTAAATATATGAGAGGAATTTTATCTTAGTAAACGTATAAATGGATTTTGGTTGCCCAAACGGGCTAACCAAACAATAGGCTTGTTTGGATAGCCCGTTGGGAGAACGGACATAGATTCTGAGGTAAATATGTGAGAAGAATTTTGTCTCAATAAACGTAGAAATGGATTTTAGTTACCTAAAAGGGCTAAGTAAGCAAGCCTAATGTAGGTTTGGCGTGATGCAAATCAATGTTGTCAACTATAGGCATTAACATATTCATTTTAGGGAATGGTAAAAAAGCCAGATTAAACATGATAGATTAACCAAACCTTTCATTTAAAACTATCTTACCCCACTTATTTGTAGTCACAACATTGGGTTTTACTTATCTTAAAAAGGCACACACATTTCCTGCTGGATTGATACGAGTCTACAATGGATATGAAGATACCAGAAAGGAGAAAATCATGAAAATTTGAAGGGAGGACAAAATGACAATGTAGAAATATCTTACATGGCAAGGGAGGAAAAAACTTCATAATTATGGAGTTGCATGAATTGTTAATTAGTTGTTCGTTTCAAAATTATTACCAAAAATTTCCCTCCTTTTTTTTGTTTTCCCTTTTTTTGTCTTTTTTGTTTTCATTTCCGTCTTGTATAAAAAAAGTAGTGATACATAAATTAAATTGATTTTTTTATTTTTATTATTTTTTATAAATTTAATTCAGTGGAATTTCGAATAAAATATTATTCAAAATTTAAGATAAACTATTCTAAAAAAACACACATTGCAATTAATAAATGCCTATTTCTATTTGGAAATTTTTGTTGGCATTTCAAAAAACATTGGTGATATATAAAAATATGGAAGCTTTTACAATGAATTATTATTCATTTTGAAACTGTAAAACACAGAAAAATAAATCCATTATTCCAATAAAAGTACTTAAAGTGACTTAAAAAAATCTTTAATGTATATTTTTGGTAATAAAATTTTTTTAAGGAAAAAAAGGCATCATCAATTGAGAATGACTCAACGCTTTGTCCATTTGAGACCTTGTGCAGCAACATAATATGAAAACCAAATTTATTAGTATTAATGTATTATTAAACCTCACAAATAACGTTCATTGTTAACACAACACGCAGCCTTATAGCCAAAATTGAAATATATTAATTACTCTCTTTTTTGGCCAATAAAAATGTGTTACTCATTAATATTCAAAAGCAATGTTAAATATTTTAATGCCATTTCTCTCTGTGTTCTATTATGAAATATACTTTTAGTCCTTTATGTTTATGTTAGGTTTCACTTTAATCCTTTAAATTTAAAAAGTGCACTTCAAGTCCATCAAATTTAAAGTCATTAGTCTCTCTTAACAGAAATCGCTAACTCATCAAACTTAACACTATTATTTTAAATCTTTTTTATTTTATACAATTTAAAATATCAAATTTATTATATTGTTAAATTAAAATTAAAATGTGAGTATGCTTTGTCAACGTTTTATTTCACAGTCATCAATTTTCGTTAAAAGAGACTAACGGCGTTAAGTTTAATGGACTGAAAATGCACTTTTTAAATTTAAATGATTAAAGTGAAACCTGATGCAGACATAAAGGACTAAAAGTACACTTTAGCCTCTCCCCCAGCTAAAGCCATTTCTTACTTCATACCCTTGAAGGTGTGGAACTGTGAAACTACATAATTTCATTACCTTTTTAACACTTTATATATATATATATATTAATACAGGAAGAACCGTGTGAATATTATAATTTGTAGGTCACAAACCACATAACGAGAAACACTGAAACTGCAATTTTTTTTTTTTTTCAGTATATTTAATAAAAAGAGGAAAGTGGTTAGGTTATAAATGGATGTAATGATAATTTGAAAGGCTTCAACTGGAAATGAAATTCATGGGAGTATCAGTTTAGCAAGGTAATAATAGAAGGAGCCAACAAAAATAATATTATTTCGTTTCGTATGATTTTTATTTTTTGCTTAAACATACGTGCATGCGTCTAATTAATAGAATATTTTTTTCTTAATTATCGCCTTAAATAAAATGCATTCAAAGCCACGTATCAGATTAATAAAAATGCAAAAAAAAAAAGTCCACTTGATCACTTAGCACGTGGTCAACAAGCAGGCCTCTACAAGTGAGAATATGTGGCCTTGGATAATCAGTTTGGGTAGTCAAAATTCATTTCTATGCTTACTGAGACAAAACTCTTCTGATATGTTTACCTCAGAATCTGTATATGTTCTCCCAACGAGCTATCCAAACAAGCCTAATGCATTTTAAGGAAGAACTTTTTTCCAAACATAAACACAAATCAAAACAAAACTATCTTAAAATTTGTAAAAATTATTTCAAAATTCACAAAAATCATATCGAAATCCGTAATTCTTCTTGAATTCTGTAAACTCTTTTCAAAATTCGTAAATTTATTGTTCTCAACAGATTCCTGAATACATCCATATTTGTTGTATTATGGTCAAATTGCTTAGATTTTTTTTCATCCATTAAAATATGTTATTAGAATAAATAAATAGAAGGAGGGATTATCATGCACACGCACGGACACACGTCGCGTGCGACACACAAAAAAAAAAGGTGGTGTCAGGGAAAAACTCACAAGTATTAAATAAGAAGATTTAAAAATTGAATTATTAAATATGAAAATCGGGAGATATTTTGAAGTGGTTAATTAAATACATAAATTAATAAGTGTAAATAAAAAAGGGAAGGAGACTGTATGTAGAATTTTGTGTTGGAAGGAGTGTTAGTCACGTGAGTGTATGAGCATGGAAGACCGTGCTGAGTTGCGGAACTTGCAAGCTGGCTGCGACTCATTATTTAATTCTTTGGACACTATGAGCTGGTAAATATTTTATCAATTCATTTAATTTAATTTATTACTTGTTTGAGGTGTTAAATGGACTCTTTTAAAAAGGAGGGGCAGGTACTTTTATATAAGTTGAAGAAAATATGTAAAATACTTTTACGGAAAAACACTGTTAAACGTGCTTTTGGACTCTCAAAAAGCTTTGCTAAACAGAATCAACGGCTATATGTTAGACAACATTTTATTTTAGATGAGATAATTTCATTATATATTTATCTCGTCTTACGTAAATATATTTTTCTATCGTATTATCAAACGGGTCCACTATAGATTTTATGTGACCACGTTCACCATTATGGGCTAGTTTGAGAACGCGGTGAAAAAATATTTTGACATAAAATTAAACATATACTTAAAGGAGATTATCTCGTATTAGACGGATTATTGGGCTCCTACAAGTGTTGACAAACATGACCTATATATTGACGAATACTTTTCATGATGAGAATTTTCAGAATTTAACTTTATTTTTTTCCGTCAAAATTTAACTTTACTGTATATAAGGCTGTTATGTTTTTTAATAAAGTTTGGGTGACTTTTGAACTATATATTTAAACAGAATTTTTAACAAAAACTTGTCCAGATATAAATCATACTCATTCGTTCCTAATTTTAAAGTAGAGGGAAAAATAATTTTGTAGCCTTATTTGTAAGTTAAGTTATTGAATCATCGATATCTTTCTTTTTTTATATCAATATACAGTTTTATCTTTAATTTATTATTAAATTTAATCACATAATGTATATTAAAAATAATATAATTGCAACGTTGTAAAAATTTAAATCATATTTGATGAAATTTAATTTTTTTCTTGATAATTATAAAACATATGAAAGATAATTTATAAATAAAACAGGACTAGTTTTTAATATTTAGAACATGGTCCCCAGTTTAAATATTAGAGTTAGGGGTTTAGAGGAGGGACTACCGCTGCTATTCCAGCAGCTCACCAACGGGCTACATAAATTGTAAAAAAAAGTTTAAATATACAATTAAAAATTTGTACACCATACAGTATTTTTTATTTTTGTCAAAAAAATAAAATTATCATAATACATCTTTTTATGATTTAATATATAAGTATTAATGTTTTGTTGTTTTCATTTTAAATACATTATTATAAGAAGTTGACATAAAAATAAAATATTTTATGATAATTTTTAATGTAGTAGACATTGTGTATTCTAAAAAAGAAACCATGGTTTTTAAATTTTTTAAGTATTACTATAATATAGACATTATATTAATTAATTAATATATTTATCATTTTTTTAAAATTAATTTGTTTGACTTACGAACTGGTACATAATCTAATGAATACATGATTATTTTAAATGTATGTTATAATTAAGTACTTCATTTATCTTTTTTATAACTTTAAAAAAGTTAACCATCTCCTATGTCATATACCAAGGTCGTATATGTACGCATGTGTACATGTGGTTTTCATTATTTATTATTCGGCTAGGCATCCACTTTTTTACCATAGGCAATTCTATTTTGAACATGAATACCTTTTCATACCAGAATTTAAACATATGAAACATGCCCTAATGTAAATTAATGCTGGGAAATGGGCTGGCCCGCGGGCCAAACTGGCTCAGCCCGTTTGGCCCATTTTTATACGGGCTACCAAAATGGCAGCCTGAGCCAGCCAGCCCGCCACTTTTTTTTTCAATTTTTTAAATTTTTTTATTATTATATTATTGAAATTTTCTTTTAAAAAAATAATACAACAAATTTACATAAAATTTACCAAGTCTATTTAATTTTTCGGAAAAAAATACAATACATTTCTAAAAAAATATAATCAACAATGTTTACAATACAAAAACATAATACATAATCAACAATCTCCAAAGTAAGTATACATTTAAGATGAATAATAAGGTTTAAAATAATATTTGAAGCTATTAAAACATTATTATCTTCTTATTAAAACTATAAAAGATTTAATTTTTAAAAAAAATTAAAAGCGGGCTGACCCGCTAACCCACTGCCCAGCCCGCGGGCCAAACAGGCTCAGCCCGTTTTCATGCGGGCTGCCATTTGCCCGCTCTCAACCCTCAGGTTGGTTGGCTCAACCCGCAGGCTGAGCCCATTTTCGAGCACTAATGTACATGAAGCTAATTAGTCATCCCATCCAAGGTACTTGGAAAACTAGGGTGGTCAACAAACTGGTCAAGACAGTAGCAAACTCAAAACAATGTTGTTCCATACTTAGTGGAATTAACAAAAACAATATAATTAACCCCATCCAACACTCGTATTAACCGAATAAGATAGAGGACCGATTCACCGATCTAATTGGACGAATCAAGTTAAGGTTTGGCATCAAGGTTGTCATCTACCAAAACAAATCAATTTATGCTACGTTTGGTACATGGGAACTGACCTGGGAGAAGTGGAAGTGGAACTCACTTCCATGGTTTGTGCTGTTTGGTATGTGAGAAGTCAATTCCAGTTCCAACCCAGCTCCTGGAACTCACTTCCATTCCTCCCCCATGGAACTGGTCCCAGTTCCATGGAACCCAATTTTTCAGACCATTTTGCCCTTCTCATCGTCATCGTCCCAGCGTCGCCCACGACGTTCTCTACAACAGTAGCTCGTCGCCCACCAGGTTCAGAGATTGTGATGGTGGCTGTCGATGGTCATTGTATCCGGCTTGCATATCATCGTATTCTTAGGAGCTCCTCGTATCCGGCTGTCGGTAGCTCCTCCGGTAGCTCTTCTTCCTCCCCTTCTGTGTCCACCTTCTTCGT
>JANTPZ010012235.1:0-10719 GCA_025593235.1 Vachellia pachyceras | reverse complement strand
CAGTACAGGGGAAACATTCAAAGCTGTGAACCTTAACCATAAAAATATAACAGAAAAAATTACAAAGCAATTGGGAATCAGTTCCTTCCAAACATGACAAGAAAAAAGTACAAAGCCACTATGGGGGATTTCAATTCCGGATAAAACCTTAACCCTAGAAAACTATATCATCAACAAGCAACCATAGACCCCATAAACAGATTATAGAACGCGATTAAATCTCGAAAAGGTTTGCCTCCAACGGTCCTTGCGGGTGTAGCTCATCGGCCACGGGAAGAACCTCAGATCTCCAGAGAGTATGAAACAAAACCAGGCAGAAGCGGCGAGAGTCTGAATTATAAGAGAGTGAAAAACTGACAAAAAGATGCCCCCCGGGGGGGGGGATTTCATTTTGGTTAGCTGTTGAAACACGTTTCTCAGACTGTACATAGACTTGTTTGAATAGGCTGTTTGGATATCTAAGAATCAATCATGTGTTTATCGAGATAAAATTTCTCTCACATATTTACCTCGGAATCTGTGTTCGTTCTTCCAACTGACTTACTAAACAAGCCTCATATAAGTTGAGATAAAATCATCTTGAAATCTGTAAAAATTATCTCGAAATTCATTAAAATCATCTCGAAATCTATAAAACCATCTTAAAATCCGCAAAATACCTCAAAATCTGTAAACTCATTTCTTCTAACAGACTTCTCAACCACATACCCTAAAATCCACCAAGCACAGAGATATTTCAATATCTAGTGCTTACTACCTTGTTAATACGTGTTTGAATATTTGTTTGAGGAATAATTTTATGTAAGAATGTATTTTGAAAAATGATTTTTGTTCATAATGCATTTTCAAAAATAAAAATGTGGTTAGATAAATGTCTTTGAAGTGATTTCTGAGGGAAAATAATTTAAAAGAAAATGAATCTCATTAAATAATAAATATATATTATTTTATATCGTGATAAAATTAGAGAAAAATGAAATAAAAGTAATTATAATGTATCAGGACGCGACTTGGAATTTTCATATCTAGGTCATGATCTGAAGTGTCTCAGATCACGACTTGTAATGTTAAGGTCACAACTTGTAATGCATTTTGGGTAGAATGAGCTTTTTTCTCCTCCTTCCCATGATGCATTTTGCCTTCCATTTGTCCCAAACACTCAGGCCCTTATGGAAAATGCATTCTGGCCTGGGAATGCATGCAGATTTGGATTAAGGGCTATTTTTTTTTACAATGTGGTTTTTATACTCTATCAAATAAATATATGAAATGAATTTTATCTCAATTTGTATAAACGTGGTTTTATAATGGCATGTCAAACATGCCCATAATCTATATAATAGATGGTTTTTCTTAGTAACCTCAAAGAAATCAAATACATTATTTAAAAATATTTATATTTATTATTTTTCTCTAAATTAATTTGTCTTACTTGTAAATTGATATGCAATCTAATTATATACAAATAAATACTTTTAAGTAGTATATTTAACTTTCTTAATTTCTCCAGTAAAAATCAGTTGACTTTTATATTAAGGACTAAAAGTCGTACATTAGAGCTTTGGTATGAGGTCGTACATATGAGCTAATTGACTTTTTAATGTTGATTCATGAAGTTAATTAATTGATATATTATCATTTTTTAAAACTAATTTAACTGTTTATAAATTGATATATAATCTAATGATACATATTAATATTTCAAAATATATGTTATAATTAAGTAATTTATTTAACTTTTTTCATCTCAAAAAAATCAATTGATTATTATATTAAGAACCATAGGTGGTGTGTGTATGTATTTATATTAATAAAAACATGCACTTAAGGGTTTTGTTTCACTCCAAGGTAATAAAATTTTGAAAATTCAAGGACTTTTTTAAACACTATATAAATAGTATGGGTAAAGTTAGGGCTGAACAACCGGTTGGTCGGGCGAGCCTGATGACCAACCCGAAGCCCACCTGTTTAATTCTAAACGGGTTCAGGTAGGGTAACCCGTTATAGCCTGTTATAAATGGGCTGCCCCAAAACTTGTTTGATTTGGGTGGGTTAACGGGGCAACCCGTTATTTTTTATTTTTTACTGTCAGGAAGAGGCCCAATGTTTAGATGTGTTGAGGGAGGCCCAATGGGAAATCACGTGAATGGGAAGCTCGTAGTCTCTATCTCTGTTGGCCATAGCACTGGGAAAACGGGCTGGCCCGCCTCAACCCACGGGCCAAAATAGGTCGGGCTGTGCAGCCCGACCTTATACAGGTTGCCATTTTGGCAGCCCGAGCCCGAGATGGCGGGTTGACAGGCCAGCCCGTCAGCCCGCCATCTTTTTCTTTATTTTCTGAAAAGTAATAGTCCGATCAGTTGACCAGGTAAGAAGACTTTTCTTAGAAAAGTAGTCAATAGCATATGTTTAGCCAAACAAGAGAGCTCCATGAAAAATCTAACTAAAAGCAAGAAAACTAAGATCAGGAAGACAACAGCTGACAGCCAAAGCAAAGGAAGACAGTAAAGTCCAACCCCAAGAACAGGGGAAAGTCCCAACGAAAACAATTGAACAATTCCATCACAGATTTACCTCGACGGTGAAGGTGGAATCCGCTGGACGGCTGGAGGCCGAAGAAGTGTGACTGCAAGCGTTTCGTCTAGGAAGGGTAACTTGCCTGTGGACCAAGATGAAGAAAGCGAGAGTCTGATTTCGGGTTTGAACAGCTTCTCCGATGAGTTCGACTATCACGAGGCTGTCCGTCCGTGAGAGAGAAATCTGTGTGCAGAGCAATGAAAGAGGAGAGTGCACGCAGTCGATTCACCAAGGGAGTGAGCACAGAGTGAAGAGGAAACGACGCAAAGTGATGAGAAAGTGCACTTAGTTGATTCGCTGAGGGAGTAGGCATAGAGAGAAAAGGCAACGACGGAGATCAGTGGCCTGAGCTCAGAGCTGGATCGTTGTCGAGAAGCAAAGTTAAGGGCTACTAGGCGAGATCTGCTATCGGCGAGACTTGAGGGGAGGTCGACCGCTGCACTCGGATTGGACTTGAGGAAGGAGGAATCGAGGAAGGAGCCGCTGCATCTGAGACATTGAGGCTTGAGGGTAAGGGTGAGGAGTGAGGACGAAGGCTGAGGACGTTGAGGTTGAGGTAGAGAGAGTAGGCTGTCTCTAAGTTTGCTGACGTGACTTATGAGGCTGAGGCGCAAAGAGCAGAAAGGAGGCAGTGAGGCCGGCGCAGTTGGACATTGCGTGTACTCCTCTTTTCAGGTTTTTTTTAAAATAAAAAAAAACGGGCTAGCCCGCCGGGCTAGCCCGTTTTAACCAGAGCCCGTATTTGTTCGGCCCGACTTTTGGTGGGCTGATTATTTGACAGCCCGAACACGTGTGAGCCCGCGGGTTGGCGAGCTCAACCCATTTTACCGGTACTAGTTGGCCATTATGATCGACGATTGGTTGTCTCCCATCGGAAGGACGAGACGAAAGAAAGCAAGCGGTTCCACTTGAGAAATCATAACCTCCCAACTTGACCTCAAAGGTTTTGCTTCTTTTCTTTGTTTTTTTTTGGTGAAAGGTTGGGCTCAGGCCCATTACATCAACACTCTTCTAACACTAGACAAGCCTACTCTATCATCTTCCAACGTCCGCAGAATGTCTTCAAGAGGGCTCACCCAGATCATTTTGCATCGTCCCTGTTCTCGACTCATCGCAGTAATTCTGTCAGCACAGTGGTTGCCTTCTCTGAAAACATGGCGCAATTCCACCTTCCAATTCCTTGCCAGTAAGTTATCTAGCTTCCCTTGCACATGAGAATATCCGATTAGTTGCTAATTTTTCTCGTATGCCTGAATAATTTGTTTAGCATCACTCTCTGCCATAACTTGGGTGAATCCCAACTCCCAACATAATTTTAGACCTTCAATCAGCCCAATCATTTCAGTTTCTACCGCATCCCTCCCTGGAAGTTGTATTGAAAAACCCCTTATCCACTCCCCACAATCTCCTCTTATCACTCCACCGCAACCCCCATTCCCTTTTTCTCCACTCCAGCCGTCGGTATTGAGTTTGATCCAATTTATGGAGTATAATAGATTTATTCTTATTTATTTGAAAATTTTGAAGTTTCTTTGGTATTTCCAACTAGGGACCTAGAATCCTAGATGCAGAAGCAAAACCTTTCAATTTCCAACTAGGGGTAAGTTGGTTTGAGTGGGTATCGAATATGAGTCTCAGTACTTTCAATTGATTCTTTTACCACTGGAACAAGGTCACACTTTAACATTGAGGATCAAATATATTATTTTATATAAAAATAAAAATATAAAAAAAACGGGCGGGCACAAGCAGCTCATGGCCTTGCCCGTACCCTGTCCCATTTATCCCACCAGCCCATCCGTTTAAACCCACCCGTTGTAGGTTGCTTTTTGGGTGGGCCCGAACGGGCAAATATTGTACCGGGCCTGGGCGGTCCACTGGGTTATATGCTCAACCCTAGGTAAAGTAACACCCATAACCCTACTCTTATTTCTCATGTGCACCTAGCATCCTAATTTTTTATGCAATTTTATCCCTCATGTTTTAAATTTAGTGTAATTTCATCCCTCTGGACAATTTTTAAGGAAAATTAATTTTTAGTCCCTAACTTTTAAATTGTTTAAAACTTAGTCACTTAACTATAACTTGGTATGACTCAATTCCTAAACTTTCAATTCATCTATAACTTAACTCCACGTAAGCAAAGAAAATAATGAACAAATCATCTTATTCTCCATCAACTAATCACCACCAGATTAGAGGACATAGGGGAGATCTAAATGGAAAAAGGGAATGAACGAATCAACGAGTTTAAACCTTTATGATAATAGACAACTCGGCATGAGGAACCATAAGATCATAAGATAGGTCATCAGGTAATAGTCTCTTTAAAGATGACTTAGCTTAAATTAAATAATGATAATGATAATATAAAAATGAAAAGATGAGGTAGTTATATGTGAATTAAAAGTACAGAGATTGAGTTGCACGAATTATAGTTGAGAAACTAAGTTATAAGTGAGTCAAAAGTTGGGGATAAGACAGTAATTTTCCCTAAAAATTTCCTACAAGGACTAAATTGCACCAAATTTAAAACATGATAGATAACAATTACAAAAATAATATTAGGGTGAAAGGTGCACTTAAGAAATAAAATCAAGATCATGGGTGTAGTTTCCCCTAAATAATACTAATATTTTCTAGGTACAGATAATTATCACAATCACAAAGATCCTTTGATAAGTAGATATTACTCTCCTGCGTTGCACGGAGACGTTTTATTGTGTTAAATGATAGAATAAATTGAGTTTTGTATTAATTCATTCAATTGTGCCTCTCTAAACTGGCCTCTGAGCTCATCGAGACAGTGGATTAAGGGTTAGTGTGTAAAATTGGGGTCAACCTGTGGGTCAGACTAGTCATATCAAAATAGTATAATTTAATAAAAAATACTCATATTTAATTATGAAAAAGTTTTTTTCCAAAGGATTATGAATACATTAATATCATAATATTTAAATAAAAGGACACTAAATACGTAATGTTTTGATGCATACATGTCTCATACAAACTGTTTGATTGTAGCAATAATAAAATACAATATTGAGAATCTATATTTATTTTTATAATCCTTCAAAAAAATACATAATAACAAAATAATGAAACACTCAAACAAAATCAATATGACAATAAACTAAAAATAAAAATAAAAATCAGATTTTTTTTAAAAATAAGTTTGACTCGAGTCAGCACCAGTTTCCTTGGGTTACCCGAGACACACCGGTTCACCCTGGGTCAAAAAATTCTAAGTTATGGACATGATCGGACTGGTCATCTGTTCCCAGGTTAAATTGGCGAGTCCAGTCCAGTTTTTTACTCACTAATTAAAATGTTAGTTTGATTTTTTCCCTTAAATATTGAAATGACATTCTTACCTTCTCCATCATCTGTCATTTTGCTTATTCATGGAACCTTTTGAGAATTTCCGAATTCGAGAGTTATTTTTGAGAATTTTCCCATCATTTTATTTCCATCTTTTTTAATAATTGGTGCTATTATTCTTTTTTTTTCCGAGAATTGGTACTGCTACTAATTATTTGATTAGTTAATACTTCATACATTGAGGATACCTTGTACATGAAAAACTACATGCAGGTACATAATATACAATATTTAAATTTATTTATTGTTTTCCAAGGAAATATGTTGTTGAATTAGAAGAAATATATGTCATTTGTTGCAAACATTTTAGAGTGAATGCCTGTAGCCCCCAACTCCTAGGATTCCTTATACTTAATATCATAATCTTATAACCTCCCAATGAATGACTTGTAAAAAGTTTCCTATTGTTAATGCCATTAAGTTTACCTTTATTTTTTTGTAATCATTTGCTTCTTATACTTAATGGTTGGGCCTATAAACAGAGACAATGTACATGAAGTTGGTATTTAGAATCACAAGTAAATGAGAAATGCTTCTTTGCTCTCTTCTCAAATTTATTGTCTTGTCGTGTTTTCTATGCTCTAATTTTTCCACTTTATAACACGTTACTAGCACGATACTGTATCAGATAAGTTATTGGCATCATGTTGATCCTTATAAATTCTTTTGTTGCATAATGATATCCAGATTGTGTGACAATGTTTTCTCTCAGAGTTAACAGTTCCCTCTATTTTCTCTTATTGTATCTTTAATTTATTTATAGATTTTGTTTGTTGTATAATGGTATCCAGATTGTGTGATAAGGTTTTCTCTCAAAGTTAACAATTCCCTCTGTTTTCTCTTATTCTATCTTTAATTTATTTATTGTTAATCAACCTGGGATAATCTGATGAACCACTATATGTAATTAAAGGGATTCTTTTACCAGTTGTTTTAACATTGGATTTCATGGCTAGGATTAGATATTGTTGTTATTATATCTTATTTCAATTTTCTTTACAAGATCTTTAATATTATTGAAGTTATTTTAGTTTTAACATTAAGCCATATTACTCTAATTTCATATTTTGAAAGTATATGACCCAAAGTCATTGTTTTAATTATATGGCCATAAGCTATATTCCTTTTATATCTTAAGATTATATAACCAGAAGTTATATCACTTTGATATCTTATTTTAATATCATATGTTTAGAAGCTATATATATTTTTCTATCTATTAATATGACCAAAAACTATATTTATTTAATTCCTTATTATATGGCCAGAAGCCATATACTTTTTGTTAGATAGCCAGAAGTCATATAATAATAACTTTTCATCATTGTTTTGAAGTCATAGTTATTTAGTTATTTATTCATATTGTGGTATTTATATCACTACATCTATAATTATTTATATATTTTTATTTATTTATTGCTTTGCAACATGCTCTCTATATATAATTTATATCTTTATTTATATATATTATTGTATTATTATATAATATTATATAATGTACTTATATTATTGTTTATTTGTTGTTTACAATTATAAATTTAAATTTACTTAATTTATTTCATTGTTGTATTATTTTAATTAAAATGACAATAGCTAAAATACTTTTATCATTGTAATTAAATGACTTAAAGTCACATCGTTATTAATTAAAATGGGTACTAGCAAAAAAATTGTGACATTTCAATAAATATAAAAGCTCTGAACGCTAAATGTTTAAAAAAAAAACAAGGTTTTTGCTTTGATGAAGACTAATGCTTGGAAGAATTGATATGTATTATTGAAAGATAAAAGGATGTACGTGAGACAATAATGCTTGCGATCATGTTATATTAGATAAATTGACAATTGAATGTTGAGCATTTGAACGGCATCGAAATCATGAAAAAGTGTTACAATATGACAGAAAGTCATATAGAACAATATTTATCAATTATTGAAAAAAGGTTAAATTGGTTATGAAACCACAAATAATCATGGAAATGCAATGCCTATGAATCTAAATTGCCTAAAAGGCAGTTACATTTCACGCATATGCATACACATATATATTACTTATGATATTGATGCATTTTATTTTTCTATTTGTTTGCAAATTAAAGGTATGATATTATTCGTATTATTCACATGATTTATAGTGATTATCTCTATTATAAGTATTTGAGCAATAAATTTTCAACTTGGACACGTACTTGAAAGGAGTTAAATTAATTAAAACAAGAGCCCTGTGTCAATGGTGAATTGTAATGGATGGTGAATACAAGGAAAAGATTTGTTGCAATGATAGAGGAGAAAGGAGTGAGACCATTGTAGAAAGATTGGTAGTTTTTCATAAACATATACGTCTCTATATTCAATCAATGTTTATTAAAAATTGATTTTGTCAAAGATAAGAGGTTACTGCTCTTGAATTTGCATATAAGTTTTTTCCATTTAAAATCTGCTTTGAATGCTATTAAGATATTAAAATCCTGCTTTTGTGTTATCATATTAATTATTTTACTATGAAATGTTGATTTTCAATGAGAACTTTAAGAATATTGTATTGGTAAAGACAATTATCAAGTTGTTTTTGTTACTGATTTAATTTGACATAATACACAATTTTCAGTTATAATTTGATGTGTAACTAAGTTTGGTATTCATTATTTATTTAGTAGCAGAGATTAGATGTATTTTGGAATTTAAGGCTGAGCCTTCAATGAAATATAATTATATGTGAAAATCTAATTTAGTGACAAATATTTTGTAAAAGGTCTAATATTTCATACTCAAGATATGCAGACGCAAATTCAAATATATGATTAATAATTAATGAAATTTATATTATCATGTAATAATATATGTTAGTTCATGAAGAATTATGTATTACAAAATTGATATAGTTCCTGAATAACTAGTTAGAGAATTGATTTAGTTTTTAAAGATCTAATATAGATTTTATGGGCGGAAAAAGAATTGATTATGAAAATTATTATTTATAAATCTACATTAGAGTTTTGGTTCACTCAAAAGTTTGAAGGTGATATTCCAATTAGATTGAAATTCAAAATTGTATGAGAGTTAGTAAATATAAAGACTTTCAAGTAAAATACACTGAATAAGAAAAATGTTTATAGGACTCACACTTGAGGTGGAGATCATTAAAATAAGAGTGTGAACTAATTTTGGTTGAAATTCTACTCATATGCTTCATGTATATACCTTTTATCTCCCAAAAATGGATGTCATATTAAGATTTTACATCAATATGTTATGAAAATTGAAAAGTTTTTATATTAAATAAGACGTTTATATATCTAGATAAATTTATTGTTGGCATGACTTATTTGATCATCCAAATCATATAAGATGCAACAAATTACTCAAGATTATATATTGATATCCATTGAAGAACCATAATATTCTTCATGAATGATCAATATATTATATAATCTAAAAGTTATGTTTTGAAATGAATCTCTACATTTCTGGAAGTGTATTGCACTCATTTAAACCCATTCAAACAACATGTAAACCATACAAACATTCAATAAATTCGATAATAGCATCTATAATATGATTACATATGTGATTATTATTAGATTGCAGTATGAAGCTTGCAAGATTTTTTGAATAAATCATTATATTGATGAGTGCACAATTTCTAAATTATACTATCCATAAATCATTTATTAAAGTCTATAGATATAGCTTAATCGATACTTATGAGAGCAAGATTTATTAAAGTGTTAGCATATCTGACTTAATATATTGCAACAAGTATACACATTAAGCCAACAAAAGTCTTTCAGTAAAATTAGCTTTTATTCAAAAGTTAGATATTTTCATCTTAAAGGTTTGAATATGCAATATTTATTCTTATTGATCCATCATAGTGTATATAGATGAAAATTAGAGATAAATGTTAGGCAAGATTTTTCTCCTTGTTTGTCTCTAAATAAAACAAAATTATGTTTCTAGAGGGAACATATGGGTTTATGAGGCATGTCCTGCATCATTATTTTATTATCATTTGACAAAGTTTTTCCACATAAGGGGGAGACATTGAGTAGTTGGAAAAGAAAACACATTAAATGCCTTATTGCTATCAAATATAGATTATCAAATATAACAATATGAACTAGAAGTTCATCGAATATTGCATTCAGGAAATATTATAAAAATATTTGTTAGATGTTATTATTGATATAAGTGATTATAATTAAATTATATATTCCAGTTGAAAATACTCCAATTAGTATAAATGAAAATAAAACATGCTTGAAGCATGAGAAATCAAATGGTTCCAAATATAATACCTTGGATAAAGATGAACATATTATTAAGATGATCATGTCGAGGAGGCACTGACACTTTAGAAGAGGCCGAGATATAACTGATAAGAAAAACCTCAAAAGAGGTTTAGGTACATGAAAAGTAATAAAAAGATATCAATAAGTTATGTCGTATTTTAAAAAAATGGAACCGAAAAGTTAAAGTTGTGGACAACAGTTTTAATGATAGTATCACTTGATCAAATGAGGATCACATATGTGAATCTATCATAGAAGGTTGACATAAATGTGATTAGCTAACAGAAAAGGAAAAAGAAAAAAAGATGCAATAAAATATGATTGCATTATTTCAATATGTGGGAATTATGAACTAATAATCCAAATGCATGAAATATAAAGTTGTCATGAAACATATGATCATTTATGTGAAAACAATGGCTCTCACAATGGTATAATTATTATGATGAGATATAAGGAATATTATTTC